>VDFB02033966.1:0-16182 GCA_007258455.2 Sequoia sempervirens | reverse complement strand
CTATGCTTGACTCGTTCATACTTTCTTCAACAGCCTGTGAAACACCAGGCAACAGAAAAAATGTATGGAAACTACATGATATTCATTTATTAATCACATATCAAATTTACTTCATTATTCAAAAACTACATGTGTTATACCAGTCATTTGGGAAGTCAAACAAGGTAATAAATATAGACATATCAACATGATATGCTGTAGGAATATAAAAGTGTACAGGATATCCCCCAATAAAAGGTTTCTAAATTGTTTAAACAATCATGAACAACAAAAGTAAGGGTATTAAAAGTACACCATGATACCCAAATTATGAGCATATTTTGGGCTCATCAAGTGGCTCATTCTTATTGGTTGGTTTTGTATCCCACATTCATCTCTTTTTCCTCTTCTCTCATCAAAATATTCTATAAATGGAGAGGCTATGCTTCATTCTTATCATCCACAATCATCCACAATTCATGCAAAGTTAATCTTTTCACATTGAGAGCTAATTTTGTCCATTTTCATCTCAAGGAATTTTTATCATCAATGTCAAGGGTTGGGAAAGGGATTCTTTCTACATCAAAGAAGCACCAATCCACTATGGGATCATAGGTTTGAACATGCTTATTCTCTTTGGTATTTTATCACTTTTTTTGTATTATTTAGCATGATTCAATATCTCATAGGGATGTTTGATTTGTTGTATTTAATTTGACATTATTACTAATGTTCACCAAATTTGAAATATTTGTAGATTTAGTATCTACACTATTTGTCGAGTTTTCATTCAAAAACACACTTAATTAAGGTCTATATGTGTATAAAGGGTCCAAATAAAGCATAAGAAAGGTGTAATTAGTGGTGACAAGCCTAGAAAAGCATGAAATCTTGTTACAAGACTTTACAACACTTCAAAATAGGACTTGGTAAGTGATAAAAAGCGAATATTTAGATGAATGATAATAGAGTCTAGAAATGTGTAGAAATGTGTTACAACACCTTCACAAGACATCATAAAGTCTTAATAATTTGAATATTCAAGACTTAATGTTAATGTAAAAGTTACATTTCCACATTAAATCAAGGTGAAATCAAGCCAAATAAGCACAAGGAGGGACAAAACTAGAAAAAGTAAAAGGGTTACTTTTTCCATGTCCACACTAAGTAATGCTTAAGAGATGCAAAATAGATGCAAAAGAGATCAATTGAATGCCTAGAAATGTGAATAATACGGCATGGATGGGTATGTACAGGATCATCATGGAAAAAAAGGCCCTTAAGTGGCAAAAATATCAGAAAAAATAGATATAGGCAACATGACATAAAAATTTGAATAAGTTATCTATATTATTTCAAAAATATGTAAGAATAGAATTTGTATCAAATTAAATGTAGTTTCTAAACTATTAGGTTTGTTTACAAAAATAATCTATTTGCTGAAAATTTGAAATTTCAATGTAGTAGTACTTAAATTTCAGGGAAAAAATAAGTAGGTGTATGTCTGACCACCCTAATCACAATAAAATGATAATATTTTTTTATAAGATTTTAGATATAAGTAGACTCATGTCCTGATATGATACATATTTTTTTGTAATTTTTTTCCAAGTAAAAAATTAATTATGAATTTTTTATTACAACTTTTAAAAAATATAAAAACTTGTATGTCTCCGACTATTTTAACTTGGTCAAACTTCATGAAATTCATTTTTCCTTTTTTAAGTATGTGAAGCATATAATGTGACGATATTTTTATTCAAAAAATGTGGATACTATTTGAAAGCTAGAGATGTTTTCAATCACTATCAATCAAGACTTTAGTTGTAATTCTGAATAGAAAATGAATAATAATTACTTATTAAATTCAAAGTAAAGAATAATTTATATTGGTGGAAAGCTGAGAATCTCCTTTAGAAACCCTTTTCATTTCATCAATTTTGGGTAAAAAAAGGTCGTCAGCCACATACCCATCATATTGCCACTTTTTGGCCCATCATGATCCTACACATACCCAGATGTGAAAAATATACATTTGAAGGGAGATTAGGAGGGAAAGAGCCATTTTCAGACTAGTTGGTTGACACAGAGGTATTAAGCTTCATGCCCAATGGAGAACGTAATGTCCCTATAGATTCTAGAGGCAAGAATCTGTTAGGGATGGAAGCACACCATGCAGACATCTGCATGTCACACTCGTGTCCTCGACAAAAAATCCCCAACCAACACAAAAGATAGGCACCAAGTGGATTCAATGTGAATGGGTGATGTGAAATTTCTTAGTCAGGTTTGATTTTTCCAAACTAGGGAGTGTAAAAGGGGAATTTGTGAGAGGGGTGAAAATTCACTCCTATACAATACCATTGTACCTTGAAGGCCTAAATGAATTATGACTCATCTTGTTTCTACATTCAATAGCCTTATGACCAATCTTATTACAAGTATAGAAATTACCATTGAACTTGGCAGGTTCATTCTTTTTAGGGGCAGGCTTTCTAAATTTCTTCTTGTTCTAGAAAAGAATGAGTCCACATTCTTTCTTGTTGTCTTGGATTTTTTTTGCATCTCTAGAGGATGTCTCACTAGGTTTTTTCAATGCCAACTTTATCCTCCCTTGTTTTAGATTATCCTTCTACTTTGAAGTTATCATATAAGTTTGTAGATGCACTGGTCATAGAAATTTTCCATTTTTCAAAACCAAGACTAGATTTCTCTTTTGACGGCTTTTGAGAGTTAATCAACTCATCAAAAATTATAGATCCTCCTTTTAGTTTTAAGCCTTTCTCAATTTGCTCTTTTTCATTTTCCAACTCATTTTTCAAAGTGACAATCTCTTCCTCAAGCTTTGAACATTTAGTTGCTTTATCATTGATATTTTTATTCAAGCAATACTCAATCCTCTTGCCTTCTTCAAAATTGAATTTCAAATTAAATATAATAGCTTATGCCTCCTTGATTTTAATTTCACATCCTTTATCTCCTCCTATTTGAGATTTTAGTTTTCTAATTTCTTTTTTTCTCTTCCATCTTGTGCCTTCAATTTTCAAATTATCTCCTCTAATTTTTCAAGCATGACCTCATATTTGATATTTAGTTTTATTGCTTCATCTAGATCCTCAAGTGCAAACTAGAGTTCTCCTTCAAAATCTATTTCGCAATCTTCTAGATTGATGTCCCAACCTTCAGGTTCCATTGACTCTAGATATAGTTATGGAATAAACATATCATTGATATTTGGTACAGACACCATGTGTTCAAGTGCACAATTTACTTGAACTATTAGGCTTCTCAAAGTAACTTGGATCTGATACCAATTGTTGAACAAACTGAAATGTTGAGGGGGGGTGAATCAACATATACTAAAACATAAATAGTTTCATTTTGCAATTTAAACATCAAATAACATTAACTAAAAGAATAGAAACAAATGAAAACATGCACCACACAAGCACACCAATATTTTTATGTGGAAAACCAAATGAGGGAAAAACCATGATGAGAGTTAACTCACAATATATGAAGCTCATTGCTTACAAAAATTATAATGTTGTTTAAGTCTCGCTGCCTAAGGAATTGAAAACTAATGCATGCAACCATATGGAAATATACAAGGACCTATTGAGAATCACTATCTAAAAGTAGGATACATGAAAATTATAATGAAAAACATGAATGTGAACTGCTATAAAGAAGCATCCAACATATTTTGATGTTACAAGACCCTTTTTTCGCAAAATCACTCCATCATACTGACTTCACACACTTCATATTCAACAAACTACTCAATCTCAATTTATTGTACTTGGTTTCTTTCACAAATGATTTTTTATTCTATAAATACCCTCTGCAACAACTCAAAAACTCAATTAGGTCAGCTCCAAGATGACCTTTAGATGTAATGTATGATACAAAATAGGTTGGCTCCAAACATATACATTATGAAGAGAAAATGAGTTGTGGATAAAGACATGGAATAACAAGACCAAAAAGAATCATGACACATCCTCCAAAGTAAAATTAATTAATCAAGATCAACCATAGATGAAGTAAACAAGATTCTCAAAACAAACAATGATAACACCACCAAAACTGCTAACTGTTCAACTTTACACCACTAGGGAGAAACCAAAAGTATCATGTGGACCAATATGTGAGAATTTTAGACTATTCAAAATACCTCTTCAACAATATTCTAAAGTATTTTATATTAACTACTAGTACAAAAGGAGAAAAATATATTTTGTGGAATAATTAAGCATCCTAAACGAACTGTACAACATAGTCATTTGAAAACTACACTTGTAGACCATCAATTCACATGATACAATAACATAATATACTTTTAACATCAATTAATATGTCCATAAAATCACAAGGAAAAAACTTCACTTCCATACGAATGTGGAGCATTCCAACACACCTTCATCAATACTTTACTCTGCCAGAGCACGCACCAAAATTTTGTCACTTATAAATTTCACTTTAGAAGGTGTAATGACTTGAATTCTTTGATATAATTATAATACCTACACATCTTGACCATATTATCTTCTAAACCACAAAACAAAGGCTTTCTCTACAAAAATATGCAGACCAAAATACCATGACTCTATCTTAGAGTATACACTATGAATTCCTTTGCAAATCTTCTACAACTTATCTCAATACATGTGGTACACAAAATAGGAATTATATCAATATAGGTATGCATGGGAAACATATTGGAACAATTGTACCCACCTCCGCAACATACATAGACATCAAACTAAACACCATTCTACCTCATTTACTACATTAGTGAGTATATCAATAGATATCTCTACACATCAACTAACTCTAGAGTTATACAAAATTTAGCACACACACTTGACATCAATGACAACCAATCTTGAGTTGACATCAATGACAACACATATTGACAACATACTATAC
Organism: Sequoia sempervirens; assembly: GCA_007258455.2. Taxonomy (NCBI): domain Eukaryota; kingdom Viridiplantae; phylum Streptophyta; class Pinopsida; order Cupressales; family Cupressaceae; genus Sequoia; species Sequoia sempervirens. Next base: position 11,271 of record VDFB02033966.1, on the reverse strand, counting down.
ATGACATTTTAAGAGTTAAAAAGACTATATTCTTAATAGATATATATGTTCTACCAAGTTTTGAAGAATAATTAAGTAATACCTTGAATATATCATAAATTTTAATTCTTTTTTTTATGGTTCTGAATTAGCTCATAACAAAACTAATTTTTCATGCCTTGAATTGACTCTACCATTAGTGGATTCCTTAGGAATGGAGGGAAATTAAACATGGGGAGATAAGATATTTCAACATTCTATTTGATTAGGGATCTTTTTAAAAAAAATTGGGAGTAGTTCTTAAATTGAATTACTCATCCAAGTTTTAGATGTCATCCAATAAGTGTTATGATGAATTAAATAAAATAGTTCATTTCTTTTCTAAATAGGATGATAATGTTGGATTCATTGCCTCTTCTTGGTCTCATTACACTTAACTAAGATGTAAATGAGGTTTAGGGCTCATAGACCCAAAAACAAGGGTTATACCTTGTTGTGAAATATATTACAAGAGATGATAGTGGTGATTAACCATGGACAGTTATAGTTTATCACTAAATAATTAAAGTTGTAGTTTAGAAGAAGTGGCAAGTGGTGAATTGGTTAGATAAAATCCTCCTATGCCCTTTTTAAAATCAAATATTAATTTCCTTTAGAGTTCATTTGGAAAGCTTGACAACAAGTTTCTCAATCTTTAAAGTGGAATGACTCTTCCTTGCAACATGGATTTAGTTTTTCCTCATCATCAATTTAGGAGAATAAACTTATTAATTAATCAACCACTTGCTATTAGCTTTCTTATACATGCTTTCTATTTTTTAATGAAAGGGGTTTGATAATTTAAGGATATTTGGGGTTTTTATATTTTGATTAATCTTCATGGTAAATTATCAAAGGTAATTATGGGCTATGAAATAAATATAAATAATTTATAATATTTGTACATTCATTAGTTCCTGTAGATATTTCTTTGAAAGTGTGTACCCCTAGGTAATGCCATGTTTTTAAGGATTAAAGATGGCTATATTTTAGTCATTTAAATTATATTCCTTGAAAGGAAGTATATATTAAAACACTTAGTGTCCTCTTATGCCTCATCTCAATCATAAATGAAAGTGTAGATTTAGCTCCAAATTTTGGACCAAAATGAGTGCTCAATTTTAGAAATGAAAAGATGATTTTGAAGCAAAGGTATTTTCTTGAAAATTTGTATGTTGCAAGATATTTTTTTGGGAAATATTAAAATTTATATGTTTCAACCAATGAACTACTCTTTTTTCCATTTGATAAAAATATAAAACACATCTTTTGGGATTATACATTTGTTAAGAAGCAATAGACTACTATTTTAGAAGTTTTCTTACTATTTTTTATCATAAGCTAAATAAAAAGAATCTATTTTTATTTCTTTTCTACATAATAATGTGATGCTTGATTGCATTAGAAAATTCATTTTTAATCATATCTAGAAAACTGGATGTACTATTGTGTTCTCTATAAATTGTTATTAGGAAACTATTACTATAAGGCTTTACACTAACTTCTTTAAATTTCTTGTTCATTTTTGTAGGTTCAATTCTTATCCAAGGATAATGTTAAATCCATGGTTAGCTTTAGCAACTAAAAGAGAAAATTGTTTAGTTTCACAATGATAACAATTTTGGCCAAAGTCAAGGAGTGTTTCATTTTATGAAATAATTATGTTTTATCTCCTTTAGCCCTCTACTGATTACTTTATAATTCTTGGTAGTTTTTCTTACGTTTCTCTTTTATCTACCCATTGGTAGCTCATATTATTTATATTTTTTCTTGTTTAATATTAAAAAATATTGTAGGCTTAGTAGGCACAATAGCTAACCTTACCTTGTTTATAAATTTTAACTAAATGAATCTAGCTATCTTGGAGAGACTAATTGCCTTGAATCCCTTATTAGGCTAGATTTTATGCTAAGAGATAAAATTAATAATCAAAATATTATACAAGCTACAACTAACAAATTTGTTACAAAATTTGAGCCATAGAATGTTAGTGTGAATGGGGTTATTTCCTAACTAGATATTAGTGAGGACCTATTCACATCATTAATAAGTTTACTTGGGAGCTAGTTTCCTAGGTAGCATTCTAAAAACTAGTATTTAATGGGACCATATCTCATTAATTATCACGTAGGTATCTAGGAATTTAATATTTCTCTCAAGCATTTATAATTATGCATTAGGCATTTAATGTTTACAACTAAGGTGGTTATCCAACTATCTCTCTCCTGACCTATATAAGGAAGGCTCTTGTACATTGTAAATTATCCTAGATAAATTCATAATAGATCATCATTTGATAAAGTTGTCTTCTTGCTCATAGTGCACTACTTTCTTGTTCATGTGGATGGTATTCTTTTTGGTGATCCATTGAAGACTGCAGCTTCAAGTGGGTTAATGTTGATTCATATTCCCAACATAGAAAAATGAAATCCTTAAAAAGTCTAGAATGATGATTTTTTTAATGTTTGGAGGATGGCGTTTGTGAGGAGGCTAGCTCATTTATCCTTGATTTATATTAAAACAACAAATAATAGTATTTGATAAAATTCAAAATTTTAAATTATGAGATATTGGATGACCTTGAGGAGGAGAATATGCTTCATGCTAACTTATTAAAATATTACCAAGTATTTAGCAAAGATCCAAAAGTTTTTCTAACCCTAAAATTAGTATAGGCCTAGAATTTTGAAGGAATTTCTTATTTTCATAAGTTTGTGCAAAAGGGAACAAATTATTGGAATTAATCTATTGGGAAACTAGTGAGAAAGATATTTTAAATACTTATTATGAGTTAAATTCAAATAATAATTACTTTAGTTTCAACATTGTTGTGAAGGCATGCCAGTAGATTGAACAAGAAGGAATGAGATGTGAATGTTATTTTTTGTGCTCTATGAATAGAAACGATGCATTGATGAAAAACACTCATCTAAAGAGGAAGAATACATGACTACATACAAATATACAAGAATAAAAATTGGTATAGAATTCCTAATCAAGAACAACTAGACATGAGTATCATATATTGATTTTTATGATTTCAATGTTAAAACATCTTAAATAATTGAAAGGTTGAGGTTATTTCTTGTGAAAATAATTTTGAGAGGTTATTACTTAAGAATGAATCCATATTTTATAGATTTTCTAATACAAACGATAATGTTTCTTATGCTAAGATTTTTTAGTAGTATAGCTTACCATTATTTATTGCTAACTCATTGTTTTATTGATTGTGTGCATGGAAATGAGGAGATAGGGGAAGATGGTAATCAATTGCAAGTTATTTAAGGAGACATGTCTTAATATCATCTCTTAGATATGCATTAAAATTATACAAATGAAGGAATTTCCTCCTTTACCTATGTTTTATCCTAAACTTTATTTTGATTATATGGTAATTTGAACATGGTGACTATGGCCCCCCACAACTATTTATCCTCCATGATAAACATCCTAAACCAAATACAATCTTCACATTTGAGTTCGAGGATTTTCTTGTCATCCTCTATGTCAAATTAGTCCAACATATCCTATTTAATTATTTAAAGAAACAAAGCGGTAGCAATTTTTAGATTTTCTTTCTTGAGTCATTGAATTTATGGTATATAGTCACACGAGGAAATTTTTCCTATCTATATAATGTATATATTTATTTTATTTTTAATTTAATTTAAATTTTTATTTCGTCTAATCTCCTATCCATTTTTCCTTACATTATAGGGCTTCCTTATAACACTTGACTTTGCCAACATTAAATAATTTCATTGATCCACATTTCTTGTTTTTAGACAAAATTTAGGAAAATGAAATCATTTATGAGGATTTGTTAGGCCTATTTAAATTAGAACTAATTCAACAATATATGGATTTTCTCATAATTAAAAGACACTTAAGCACACATTATATGTGAAAATAAGCTAATTTAAAGTGTCATTTTCTTGATCATTACTTCTACTTTCCAATGGTGATCCCCAATTTGGGTAGAGAAATTCATTGCTATGCAATTAAGCATAAAAATAAAAATTAGAAAAGAAAGAAAATATGAAAATTAAAGAAATATCAAAAAAAAAAAGAAATTGAAATTGTGTAGAAAAATAAATGAGCCTTAATTTCTCTTAGTGATTTTTGTATCTCAAGTAGGGCTATGGACACTTGATTGCCAACAAATCTATGTCATGAGTAGGATGAAAGGTCATTTTCTCAAGGTTAGGGATGCATTGCTAGGAGAAAAGTGATTGATCATGTGAATTAAGAATGATTACATATATCTACCTAATTTCCTTGTTTATTAAACTAATCCTATTAGAATTATAAAGGAGTAATTAAACCATCTACATGCACACTCTAAATAAGTAGATGCCGTCTACAATTGTTCCAATTCTAGAATAATTTGAATCTAAATGATATTGCTTGAGCAATGATTTCATCTTGCTTAGTTCTCTTCTCACCCAAATGTTCTATATTTTAATAATTTCACATTGCTTTCCCCTAAGACATAGTTTTTTTTCTAATTGTAAAACACCCCTAATTTTCCTTAAAAATAGGTTCCTTTTTCAAACCTTTGTACAAGAATTTTTTTTTGAACTTCAAATCTATTTCACAAACTTCTTGTTGTTTTTAAATCAAGTATCAATGATGGTCATACTTAGCTCACATGATTCAAAGTTCCCATTTTCTTATCTTAACCCAAGCCCCATATCAAAATCTTGGACTAATTTAAATTTTGGCCCCTTTAATTTACATGATATATATATATATATAAATGTTTAAATCGTCATTTAAAATTCATTCAAGTCACTTATTATATTGATTTCCCCTTTATTCCTTAACATCTTCTTTAATGCCTAGTGCATAATGTAATGGGCTATTCATCCTTAATGACTAAGGACTTTGACCTTGTCGACTCCATGTCGTGAGTTACGTTTGAATCATCATTGTTTAAGTATTTGAGAGAGAACTAAGCACCCATTTAAAGATGTATTAAAATTCATCATGCTCACTTGTAGGCCCCACCATGCTTTTGCTTAGCAAATAGGTTATAAACATGTGTAACCCCCTCTCCCCTCATTGCTAAGCATTGGTCCTTGTTAATTATATTACATGAGACCACCAAAACTAATCCCTTTGACTACTTAGTAATGTAGGCTATTTCTTGTTGTAGCATAAGACACCTTAGCTTATACTAATTTCTAATCATTTACTCATTACTCACCATTGTTACTTGTAGCATCCATCAACCATCATTATCACTACTATTTGCTATCCCTAACCATGATAGGAAAAATATAGTTGGTGGCCCATTGCTTAAACCATGCACTATGGCTATGCATCATGCACAAGGTTAAGACTTCATTATCAAGGCATGAGTGGTTCTACCACCAAGGTCTCCAATTACCCTTTTTCATATTGTAACCAAGCCTAACCATCACATAGTTATTAGTTCTAGTCATTTTTAAGCACAACCATTGCAATTCATACTCATGTTCTTTGTAAAGAGATTTTATTTGGGTTCAATGGACATTTATTTATGGATTTGTGGTGATCATTTTGTCACATCCCCGTCAGTTGCCTCCACGGTGGATGTTGCACAAGATAAAATAAATAAAGAAAATAACACGGTCAATGCCGAATTAATGACGAATGGACCACGATACAGACCTCCTGTGAGGAAATTAAATTGGAGAGGACAGGAGGGATGGGCACCATGTGAAGAGGACGCGGGAAGAATGGGCCTCTGCCTTATCACTGTAAATAAACTGGATGATCGTTTAGACGTCCATCAAGCATAAATGATAGAGGACGTTGGGAGTAGGGGGAGGAAGGAGAGAATGGCGTGTAAAAGAGGCAATTGGCCGGTGAAAAGCTTAATTCCATAACCGTTGATAGCCTCCTCCCTGCCTGCGCTAACGGAGAGCTTCCCTTATGCTTTCACCGGTGGTTGTTAAATCGAAAGAATAGATAGCAGTGGCATCGACCAGAGGATTTGATACACCTCGAGCATCTGCTCAAGCTGAATGTAGAACAAGTATGGACATTCTTCAAGTTTTAAAGATGGAAATCAAATATAAGTAGGAGCTGCAATGTATTATCAAGGGATGGAAGCTCATGCTTGATTGAAGTACTTGGTAGTGGTGCGATGGGCCTTGGAGCTAGAATTTCAGGACATATTGCCAAATTTGGATCAACCGATGCCTTCCACAAAGGAATTGTTGGACGTTTGCTTTCTTTTCTCCCAACGTAGACTTCCTCTCGCACATACGAGGGTAAGCAATAGAAGGCACTTGGACTCCCGTTTTATTTGTGCACACTCGCGTAGCCATGATTGCACCAGGGTATCATTTAGGCGAGGGTACTTCTCTTCTGGGAAGTGTTCTATTCAAGATGGTTCACGATTAAGGGTTGTCCTCCCTTGCAACGAAGTCATCTTGACTTTGACTGGCTGTTTAATGAGGCAATGGCTGCCTGTTCGAGGATCCTGATACAGACATCTTATAAGTTTATGACGATGATTCAACAAAGTTGGAGTTCATGTCTCTCGTGCACGTAGGCGAGGCTCCCACTTAGGCTGATGTATGCATGATATGTTGTCAACATTCCAGATGTCGGTTTTATATCCATGAAGATGGCAGCGTGGAACTAGCTGAGTAGATTTCTGCGGCTACATCAGACTGTTTTCACCTAGAGATGAGTACCCTCCTTCACCATTTCTTTCCTAAAATAGTACTCTTGCAGCTGAGAGGCATGGATCTATTTGATTTGGGTTTGTCTGAATGAAGCATTATATAATTTCTCCCATTTCTCGCATGTTCTTCCTCGCGCATGTTCTACATTTCTTTATGACATTTTGTCCACAGTCCAGGTGTCCTGTCTGTTAAAAAAATAATCTATTACATTGTTAGATTGTTAGCGTGGGAAGTTAAGCGTAGGCAGTTCTCTTTAACTGTTTTTGTTTTCTTTCAACCATTCAATTGCTTCCGCTATTGCATAAAAATGCAGATGTATTCCTTGAATATTAATCAATAATAAATAAAAGTATTATGCATTTTTACAACAACTGGTATCAGAGCACTGGAGCGATTTAATGGCATTGGAGCGATGCTGCGTCTGAGTGTTTACACGTGCGTTTGAATGTGAAGATGACTGCGTATTGTTCTCCGGCTACCCTAACATGAAAGACATTGAAGATGTTCACAACAGCAATGGCGTAGAGATCGTAAGAATTTGTAGAGCACAGTTATCAGAGTGCACAATGTTCCTGTGACTGGCGATGGAAGGAGTGCGACAAGGCATAAAGGCTACGTTGAAATCTGCAGAAGAATTGTTGGTTGCGAATAGAAATTGCGTAAGACTGATCAAAATCTACCTGTGTAGATATGTTGTGCTAGGGAGGAGTGGACGTTGGTTATATTTGCAGAATAATAACATAGAAATGTGAAATATTTGATCATACTCTTGAACATGTGAAAAGCGCGTAGAATTATTTACTGTTGTGCATGGAGAATAGACTGCAGTTTTATTTTCATTGTTGTATGAAAGAGGAGATGGTGTAGTTTATTTTGATAAAGTTATTATTTGGATTTGGATTTTTAGAGGTGTGAACATTTTTTAGATCAGTTTATTTAAAGGTGGTGTGGAAGCTTTGTGGTAAGGGTGCATTATTTGTTAAACCTGGGTTTTTTGGTTATCGATCTATTCAAGATGAATGGTGTACCTACCAAAGGAGTTAATCAAGTTTATGTGATTGCCACTTCCACAAAGATGGATGTGAGTGGGGTTGATGTAAGAAATTTTGATGATAAGTATTTTGAAAGGAAGGTACTAGTTGAACAAGTACTCAAGACGAAAGAAGTTATTTCTGGTTTGATGTATTATTTGAATGTTAGATATTCTGTAAGATTTGGAATGAAGCCTCACAAGTTCGTACTTTGCGCCATCATATTGGAGGTTGGTAGCACTGAAAGATTGAGATTCCATCATCTCAAGTTAGTTTATTGCTTTGAGATGATGCTTTGCATGAGAAGCATTTTTGGTTTTTGTTTTTTGCTTTTCCTTATTGTTGCTGACAGATTTGAAGATACATGTATTGTGAAGTTTGGTTTTTAGAGCCAAGGGGTTTGGTGTAGAGCTCAATATGGATGGTTGTCCAGCGAACACTCAAGGCTGTGATCCGAATTATACCCTTCTAAGGGTCATCAAACAACTTGATGGAGCCATGTGTTTGGAGAGCTCAATATGGATTGTTGTCAAATAATTCAGGAATCTATGATTTGGGAGTTCATTGGAGGAAGAACTCAAGAATTTAGCTAGGGGCTACACCTTTCTGAGGGTCACAAGGCAACTTGATGGAGTTTCACCTGATTTAGGATTTGTTTCTTTAAGGAAGACCTTCACAAAGATGTATAGATATTTTGTAATTAGCAAATTTTGTTATGTAAACCTTAAGGGGGGGTCTCGACATAAAACTAAATTGTAAGGTTTTAGAGATACACTTAAAGGAACAATGTAATAAAAGGGGGGGGGAGGGGGGGGGGAATGTTAGCAAAATAATGTATTAGATTGTTAGATTGTTAGTGTGGGAAGTTAAGCGTAAGAAGTTAAGCATAGGTAGTTAAGTGTAGGTAGTTCTCCTTAACTATTTTTGTTTTCTTTCAACCCTTCAATTGCTTCCACTATTGCATAAAAATGCAGATATATTCCTTGAATATTAATCAATAGTAAATAAAATTATTATACATTTTTACAATAGTGTCTAACCATAGATATTGCTATCATAAGAGATCTTCAAGAATTTTGTGTTAGCTGAAATATGTAGCTTATCGAATTAGCAATCTTGAATTGAAATCATCTTATTTAGTAAGGCTTCATTGCATGATTATTTGAGATGGTAATAAGAATGCTCTTATCATGTCTCAAAACATATATTATCATATTATAGAATTCATATCTTGAAACATCTTAGTGTATAATTTGTACTAGACAAGTAAATTGGAATAAGAAAGTCTTGTCTTAGGGGAAGTATGTTAACCTCTATTTCTAGAGAGCTTGTATGGTCTTTGTGACTATTAACATTACCAAATTTATTAGGAGTATATTCATATGATGATACATTGTTTCAGTATCTCAAGCATGACTTAGATATTGATTAGGCTTAAGCAAGTTTATAATTACTGTTGTATGAATTTTTGTAATTGGATAATGTACTAAAGTTTGTATGTCATATTTTTCTTGAAGAAAATAGTTTTAAATACTATGACAATGGTATATGAAATGAACTTTTGTTTAATAAGTTGAAGTATAAGATTAGAGGACAATTTTTAAACATGAGTTTCATATATTTGGTAATTATATTGAAGAACATTTTATGATATGGTCGGTATTCTAACATGTTGGTATCTACAATTATAAGAAGTATTTAGTTATAAGTGTCAAGTGCAAATATTATATAATTTGAGAGCCAAGATATTACAAGAATAATAAGTTACACCATAAGATAAATGAATTCAAAAGATTAAGAATATTATTACCACTAATATTATGGAGTGTATACATTTACATGAAGATATGGTGACCATAGCATTGTGAATTCTCTCAAGTATGACTCTGGCATTGATTATTCCTAACAAAAAAAATTAATGATTGACATATGCCTTTCAAGCTTCAAAAGGATTTTATGTGGCCTTGTTGATGCATGATGTCATCCCCCTAGGAGGGTGTCATAAGTGACTATGATACTAGATGTATAGAACTATATTCTAGTGGGACCTCACTTGGACATGTCTCAAGGCTTCTTGCATTATTGACATGTGATAACAATATTTTTCTACTTTATAGGGATACTTATACTAAATATTAATGTCATATTCTTAGATGGAGTTAGATTTGTTGAACAACCTCGTACCTATGTATGCTTGAGTCTACATGAGAGTTATATCTTGGATAACATTACTATTGACAAAACCTAACTAATCCTTATTCTCCCACACAAGAGAATATTAATGTGTTTAGAACCTTTGTGGGTTTGCAAGGAAGAATTAATATTAGTTTACTAAGTTTTAATTAACTTCTTTTAAGTGGAAAGTTGTATCACCCTTATTTATTAATTAGATGATGGGTATTGTAGGAAAGAATTCTAAGCGTATGTTCCTTGAGAGAGATTTTGTGAGGAGAACTGTGTGACTTATCTCATTTAGAAGCAAGTACGTAGGTTATCCTTTGGTGAAGGATACCCTTGTGACATCAATTCCAGATGAAGAGTGTTTAAGGGGAATACACCTAACATTTTTCATTTTCCTTACTTGTTTGACATTGCCTCTTTAGTAGGCTTCACTTTAAGGCTAAAATGGGTATTAGATTGTTATGAATTACTTAAGAAAAATTGTTAACATGTATTTAGTACATAATGTGCTTTTGAATAGAAAGCTAAATGAAGTGAATGAATCTGACTAATTTATAGTTTGTAATTTTTATGTGTACATGTTGAGTAGAGGTCATCTTGTGTTAGTTCAATGTGATTCTTATGTGTTTATGAAATTCAACTGCAGACCTATCAGAACCTATTTATAGACTCTTGAATCAGTTGATTGTCATATACTCAAGTACTTGTGAATCATGTTGTGTAATTTTTTGGGCTAGAAATGACCCAAGTTTGAACCTATGAGATATTTGAGCAATGAATGATTCTTGGGATAGTATTAGGGATTATCTAGAATTCACCTAGTTCATGGATGTGAAGGATTGCAAAGGGATACCCTAATTATGATAGAGGAGGAATTGTGTAGTAGTTACCTTACCATGTAGGTAATGGTAACCAAAACTAATCATTGTATAGGGATGGTTCACTAGCAGTCACCTATAGCATGGGGGTGATTGATGCCAAGTTCTACCTAGGTTGTCAAAAAGATAGTTAAAATTATCACTAAGGTCACAAGGTGGTATATGTAGAAAGCTACTTCTTCCTAGGTTGACAGACTTATCGCTAGTGGCCTATAGGAAATTGTATTTGGAATCCATTATACTAGGTAGGTCTATACTTGTGTAAATATCAATTGCATGTATAAGAACTTTGGGATGGAGGGTGAACCCCTAGTGTAGTATATGACACATTATTTTTTTTCACAAATGTCCAATGATATACTTGACCCTATTGGGATTAATGATGGACCCACAGAGTAGTCTATGATACACTAAATCCTCTTCATAGTTGCTTTATGGTGTAAAAGGCCACAAGAAAGGATATACCCACAATGTAGAGTG
>VDFB02033965.1:0-23721 GCA_007258455.2 Sequoia sempervirens | reverse complement strand
GGAAACAAAATATATTAGATGTAGTATGGTTGTTAAGAAAAGGTACCATGTTGCCAATAGTGGCATGGTGCGATGGTTAAGTTGTTGTGTTGTTATTCTTTCCATCGAGATTCAAGCCCCATTAGAATGTAATTGTTGAGAATTTAGATTGGGGATGAGGTCCCCTATTTGTGACCTCACCGGCTCATAGCTTTTGATTTCTCAATGAGCTCAAAATATCAATGAAAAAACTAATTTTGATTCTAGTTTTTTTTAGATAAAAGGCACGGTGACCTGAAATATTATTATAATACATAAAAGTTTAGAAGTAGTACATGATAGCTACATATAATTATGTTAAAATAAAGTTCCATAAGAATATTATGTAGGGAGGCCTAGACAAAATGCCATGCAGGGCAGGCACAGATTTAAACAAGAAACTTATACTTTGAAATACTATCTACGCATTGGTAAAGCAAAAAAATTGAAACCATTAACTGATTTAGGACGATGATTGGGCCAACTCCTCCTTTGGACCCGAGGTAGATGGAGGTGCTGGCGGATGACGTTCGTGGGTGAGGAGGACTAGCATTTCCTTGCAGACGTCCAATACTCTATTGTAAAAGTTGGACCCAACTTCATTCCTGTGTACCCTAAATGCTTCGTTCATCTCCACTTCAAGCCTCCCATGCAGTGCATGTTTAAGGGACACATAAATTTATAGAGGTACCCCAACCTCTTTTACAACTGTTTGTGTTTGAATAACCCTCCCACCAGAGCTTTCCATTGTGGAGATCACAGCCATGAATTGCAGAGTTTAGGGCTTGACCAGAAAGGAATTTTTCCTGAACGTAGTTCGTAGCAAGCTATGCAACCAAGCCATAGTGTTGCAATAAATCCGTAGCATTACACAAAAAAAACGAAGCTACCTGAGACAGGTATAACAACATTGGCTGACCGAACAGGAGCCTCTCTCTAATCACCACCCTTGGGGCCACTTCAACCCTCACACAATCAATCTTAAAATTTGTTTTTGAGAATTTCAAAGGAGTATGCATACGATTTAGGATTCTCCCATTTCAAAATTGGGAGGCAGATATGCTTGTTGATTGGATCAATTTCTATCGAAGCCATTGCTTGCTTCCTCACTGATTCCTTCGTAGAGCCGTCAAAGTACAAAACTCTCACAACCACCATTTGATCTAGGAGCATCCCTAGTTTTAAAGAAATCCTATATCAACTGAAAACATTTTGTTTCTTGGAATTTAGTTGTAGTTGTATCATTTCTCAGCTCGTGGAGCAGGGTATTGATTATAAATTAGGCCATCTTCAACATGATTTCAAGTGATTTGTATTCGTTTATAGATTGTTATTGCTCTCAAAATTTCACTATCAATTCTTTGTCAGAGCAATCAAGGCTTATCTAGCCTAGGCTTGTTGTACGAACCTTTTTTGGAGCATGCAGAGCTTAATGAAACATAATTCAAGGCATATTAGGTCTAAGGGAACTTTCATGGAGATCCACAATACTTTCCATTTCCCTAGGGATTATCTTTTCATGTTCTTGGCCGACCTACATGTTTGATATTGCATTGGGGTTGTGAGCCCTTGAGGCTAACGTAGATCATAATTGAAGCTAGATATTCATATTTAAGATAATTTATAATCCATTGGAAGTTAGTTGACAAGTTCACAGTTTGTAGTAGATAGGAAGTAGATCTGAAGGTCATAATAAGACCTTGTGCCAATTGTAATGTCTTGTAGATGCCCTACGATAGGCATGTGAGCCCTAGTCATTCCACATATATGGCATATGATGCATATAAGACTGCAAGTTATTGAATCAATAATATTCCATGCTTGTCGAGCATTTCTTGTATTGTTTTTGTTGTGTGAGCTCAAGGTTGCATGGTTGGACCATACTTTTTGGACCCTCCATTTGTGACTGCACCAAGTGGTATCAAAGCGAGTTTGTAAGTCATTTGGGAGAGAAGACATTCCTTTTGGTGAATAGATCAACGACCTGAGGCAGCTTGCAAGTTTTTTCATTCAAGCGTCGAGTGTGAGGCAGTTGAGACCTTGTAGCCAAATTGTCAAATTGAGGAAGTTGCACTAGATCCAAGGGGAGAGATGTCACCAAGAAGATCTCCTGGTATGTTAATTGTTGCTCGATGAACATGGATGAAATGTTGGAGATGATAAGGGCAATGAGAGTCTGGTTGGATGTTGTAGAAGAAGATAGAAGGAGAGGTCTAAACCCTAGATATGAGGCCAAAAGTGATGATGAGTTAGATCATGTTGCAAATCAAAATGAAGAAAACTTAGAAGAAGAAGAAGACTCGGATTAGGTAAAGATGTTGAAAGCTATTTCCAAGATTGGTAAGAGACCTAGAATTGAAATTCAAAATTATGCGGGAAATTTAAACCTTGAGGAATTGATTGATTGGATCAATCATATGGAAGAATACTTTGAGTATGAAGAAATTGAAGATCCATAAAGAGTGATATTTGCAAAAAATAATTTGAAAGGACATTCTACTATTTTGTGGAAAGAAGTTCAATTGGATAGGAATAGAAGGGGAGAGGAGAAAATCACAAAGTGGGATAGGATGGTGACAAAGTTGAAGAATCAATTTATACCTACTGGCTATGAGCTTATATTATTGAAAAGATTGTAGAATCTAAGACAAAAGGAGAAGTTTGTGAAGGATTATACTAAAGAATTTTATAAGATGACCATCAGGGTTGGACATAATGAAGCCAGAAAGGAAAATGTTGTGTGGTACACGAATGGATTGAGAACAAACATCCAAGAAGAATTGACCCTGGTGAAGATGACAACAATTGAAGAAGCATACCAATTTGTGCTTAAGGTAGAAGAAAACTTGAATAAGAAGTTTGAACAAAGATAGAGTTCAGTGCAAGAGGAAGATTCCAGAGAAGAAGATCACAATTTGAATAGAGAAAAAAAAGGATAGAAAACCCCGCCGCAGTGAAGAGAAGGACAATAATTCATACCACAGAGGAAGAGAGGACATAAATTTATATTGCAATGAAAGAGGAGGTCATAATTCCTACCGTAATGATTGATATAGGAGAGATGAAGAAGATTTGAGAAGAGACCATTCAAAGGAGCTTGTTTCAAGTATGGAGGTAGGCATAGAGTATTTGAATGTCATCAAGAAAGTACCAGCAAGAGGATTGAATACCGAAAGAACAAATTATGTGGATGAAGAACCTATTGGATCCCATAGTTTGGTTGGGAAACCAGAGAAAGGTGAGTCATTAGTAATGAGAAGAGCTTTGATACATGAAATAGTGGTTGAAGAACCACTGCAAAGGAAGAATTTGTTCCTAGGGAAAGATGTAAATCCGAAGGAAAGGTATGTAAAGTTAACATTGATAGTGGTAGTACCAATACTTTAGTTTCAAAAGAGATGGCAACCAAGTTGAATTTGAAGAGATTGAAACATCCATTGAATCCTTACAAGTTAGAATGGATTCGGGATGAACATAAGATCTTGGTAAGTGAACAATGTTTGGTGAAATTTCATATAGGATCATATAATGATGAAGTGTTGTGTGATATTATGCCCATGGATGCATGACATTTATTGTTAGGAAGACCATGGAAATATGATAGGAAAGTAGTTCATGATGAAAGGAAGAATACCTATACTATGATTTCAAATGGAAAGAGACATATATTGATAGCTTTGGGAGAAGAGGACAAAGTGAATTTTGTGGCCCACTACCATAATATGTTTGGTAGATGGAAGGAAGTTTCTAGAAGGATTGAAGGATGAAAACATGTGTTTTGCATTGATTCCAAATAAGTGTAGTAATCAGGAGATAGGAAAATCTACCGCAAAGGATGAAGATCCACCACATATTGAAGTAGTAGAACTATTAACAAAGTATCAGGTTATCGTATAAGAGAATGTATTAGATGGATTGACACCAATTTGGAGCATCATTCATCATATAGATCTAGTATTTGGAGCAAGTTTTCCTAACAAAGTGGCACATAGGATGACACCTACAGAAAATGTGGAGTTGAATAGACAAATATAAAAAAATTTGAAGAAGGGTTGATTAGAGAAAGCTTAAGTCCATGTGTGGCACCTACTATACTGGTACCAAAGAGAGATGGAGAATGGAGGATTTGTACAAACTCAAGAGAAATCAATAGGATCACAATCAAGTATAGATTCTCATTGCCAACAATGGATGACATTATGGACTATTTGAGTGGAGCAAAGTATTTCACAAAGATTGACCTAAACAGTGGATATCATCAAATCAGGATCAAAGAAGAAGATGAATGGAAGACCATATTTAAGATTAATTAAGGGGTTGTATGAGTGGTTAGTGATTCCTTTTGGATTGACCAATGAACCTAGCAGCTTCATGAGGTTGATGAATGAGGTACTAAAGCAATTATTGGGTAAGTTTTTTATTGTTTATTTCGATGATAATATAATTTTCAGTATTATAGAGGCTAAGGGAGGATAAGTTTCTAATGAACATTAATAATTGTAGCTTTATGACTTGACATAGTTGGTGTAATTTGGTTTTGTCATTTCTATTGAAGGATTGAAGATGGACCTTGAGAAGGTTCTAGAGTAATTGTTGAATGGCCTACACTAGTAAACATTGGGGAGGTAAGATCATTCCATAGACTGAAAAGTTTCTACCATAAATTCATTAGGAGCTTTAGTAGCATTTGCATACCCATGACAAAAATAATGAGAGGATATAGGAAATAATTTAAGTGGACATCTAGAGCACAAAGAATTTTTGAATTGATGAAGCAAAAGGTGACATAGAAACCAGTGTTAGCATTACCTAATTTTGATAAAGTATTTTAAGTTGATTGTGATGGAAATGCAATAGGAGCAATATTAAGTCAAGAAGGAAGACCCATAACTTATTTTAGTTAGAAATTGAATGATGTCAAAAGGAGATATTATGATCAGGAGTTCTATGCCATAATTCAAGCCTTGAAGAAGTGGAGACATTATTTGTTGCCTAAAGATTTTGTGTTGTATATTGATCATCAAACCTTTAGTATTTGAATAGTTAGGTTAAGTTGAACTAGCGACATATGAGATTGGTCAAGTTCTTGCATAGTTATGCATTTGTGTTGAAGCATAGGAGTGGTAAGTCAAATAAAGTTGCATATGCATTGAGCAGGAGAAGGAATTTGTTGACAGAAATGACAATAGAAGTATTGGGTTTGGAATTACTAAAACACATGTATGAGGATGATCCAGATTTTGTTGAAGCATGGAAGGCATGTAAGGAACCAATAGTTACATATGGGAGTCAATGGTTGGATTATTTTATTCAGGAAGATATGTTGTTCAAGGGAAATCAATTGTGTATTCCAAGGAGTTCAATGAGGGGGAATTTGATTAAGGAGAAGCATAATGGAGGACTAGAAAGACATTTTGGGGTAGATAAGACAATAGCTTTAGTGAGTGAGAACTATTTTTTTCCTCAAATATATAAGGATGTTAGGAAGTATGTTCAAAGTTGCAGAATTTATCAAGTAGCGAAAGGGAGTAGTCAGAATATTGGATTGTATAAATCTTTAACAATTATATAGAGACCTTGGGTAGACCTAAGCATGGATTTAATATTAGGGATACCAAGAACATAAAGAGGATATGATTCTATAACATTTGGTAATAGTGAACATATTTTCTAAGATGGCATATTTAATTCCTTGCAAGAAGACTAATGATGTTGTGCATGTTGATGACCTATTTTTCAAGGAGATTATGAGATCGCATGAATTACCAAGGAGTATAGTTAAGGACACCGAGTTCATTGGATACTTTTGGAGGACATTATAGAAGAATATAAAGATAGTACTGAAGTTCAATTCAACATACCACCCACAAATAGATGGACAAATAGAGGTAGTAAACAAGAGTTTGGGTAACTTATTAAGATGTTTTGTTGGAAATAAACAAGGAAACTGGGATATAGTTATATTACAAGAAGAGTTTGCATACAACAATTTAATAAATTGAAGCACATGGAATACACCATTTGAGATTATGACAAGGATACATCCCAAAGGATTTGCATAGCTTAGAGACATTAGTATGGAGGAGTGCAAAACTGGAAGAATTCACTAGATTCATGGAAACATTGCATAGTTAGGTCCAAAAACACTTGGAGGACATGAACAGTAAGTACAAGGAGGAGGTAGATGAGAAAATGAGACATAAAGAATTTGTTGTTAGAGATGAAGTTATGGTATATCTTGGGAAGGAAAAGTTTCCAGTAGGAACTGTAGTGTCAAAAAATGTTGTTGGTGACATTTTCACACTTGTTTGGTCCCTCCTTGTAAAATTGAGCTTAATGATGCCTTGAATTAGTGTTGTAATGTGTCTTCCACACTCACATTAGGTCTTGGGCCCTTTTAAACTAAATATACTTAATTTGTACCTTGCTAAGGTGTTGTGAAGTGTTGTAACACACTTTCACACTTTTCTAAGGTTTTATTTAATTAATTGAGCCTAATAAACCCCTTTTAACCAAAGTATGCTTAAATCATGCCTTATTTGGAATGTTGTAAAGTGTTGTAACACACTTTCAAACTTTTCTAGGGTTTTCATTAATAATTGGGCCTCTTTATGCTTTAATTGGCCTTATTTTGCATCCACAAGCCTCATTTAATGCATCTTTTCGAGGACAATGCCGACACAAATCAACATCTAATCATAATTCAGGCGTTTTCAGATTGTGTGGCCTAGATTTGGTGGTTTGGGACTCATTCGCCACCTTGGGCGTATGCGTCCCACCTAGGGTTTTGGGTCCTGATCTTGGTTTTACACCTTTCTAAGCATTTTTGAATTTGGTCCCATAAATTATTCCTAATGGGACTCATTCACCACCTTGGGCGAATGAGTCCTGTGTTGCCCAAAATTAAAATTAATTCAAATTCTTGGCAAGATTTTATCCTCTTAGATCTGATGTCGGCTTGTAGTGTTGCAATTTCAAGAATTATTGCATAATTAAGTATAAATACAAGGTTCTTTCACTCATTTTCATCCGAACATCCTAAGTGTTCATTGGAGTTCACAAGAGTTTACAAGTGCTTACAAGAGCATTCAATTATCTTCAAGGGCAGATTATTAAGCATTTTAGAGCATTATTCAAGTATCAATCATCATGTCAAAGTCTTCATGCATCATTTTTGTCTTTGAGCTAAAAATTGTGATGTAGGGTTTTATGATTCAAGCAAGTATTCAATTCAAGATCTACAACATTCAAGCAAGAGTCAAGATCGACATCCATTGGAGCCATCTCATACATGTTTACAACCTCTTATTGCTAGGGTTTGGTGATTTGCAACATCATATTTTGTTCATTCATCATTCTCCATTCCTATTTCATTTTATTTCAAGGTTTGATTACCAAAATGGGGTTTGACCAAGGAAAATCTCTCTCCACTAACAAAACAAGATTTTTCCCTCTCTTTAGTGTGTGATTTATAGGTTTAGGTTGAAGATACACTGAAGAGAAAGTTTGGAACAAGTTATCAAAGTGTTCAAAGTTGTCAAAGTTGTCACCTTGCATTGAAGATACTTGGAAGACTTCTATAGGTTGCAAATTAGGGTTTCAAATCTAGAAATCAATTGGGACGAACATAGTAGATCTTGAAGACCAGATTCAGACTTTGAAGTTCTAGAAAACCCTAACTAGATTGATTCTTCAGTTCTGGTGTATGAGTCCTAGTTTAGGTCAAAATTCAGGTTTTTACAGATTCAAATACCCATTTGCTAGATTCCTATTTTTGCATAGAAACCCAGATCTGGGGCTGATTCTCCCAGCCTGGAATATGAGTTCCAGACAACATTAAAGTCACTTTTTTCAGCATTCTAGAGCTCCATCCAGTCATCTTCATATTTCTAGGGGCACACATTTCATCTTGCAACATTTTGTTTTGTTTTATATACTTTTCTAGGTCATTTAGTGAAGTGTTGCATCATATTAGGTTTAAGCATTTCATCTTGTATTGCATTTGTCTTTCCAAGTCTTAACTTGGTGGTGAACCCCTCATTAGTTTACAATCAACCCCTAGGAAAACCCTTTTGTAGGACCTCTTTCCCCATTCATTACATTGAGATCTCTAGGGTTACCCTTGAATGAGAGAGTGTGAAGATTGTTATTCTAGGTCCTAAACCCTAGAACCAAAACAATTTCCCCCCCTTCATTTTGGTGAATCTATATTTAGAACATCATAATTTTGATTTGGTGTGCATCATCATCCTAGATCTTGCTTGTATTGACATTGTATTAGGGTTTGCATTAGTTAATTGGAATTTTTGGGTTTCTAATTAAATGCATTAGTGAAAGTGCATATAGGTTGCATTTTTTCATCTCAAATCATTGAAATTCATACAAAATTTGCATTTTCACTTAGGTTACAGATCATACAACATAAAAAGAATCTAAATAAATTGAAAATTTATTAAAATTTTGAAAAAAAACCTCATTGGGACTCATATGCCCCTCTGGGTGAATCAGTCCTACTGCAGATTCTGCATTTCTTTTTCTGTAATTTAAAGCTCTATTTCTGTGCTCTTGGTTTCTGTTGATACCTTTCTGTTTCAGTTTACAAAGTTTCTATTATAATCATTTCATTGTTCTTAGCTTATATTACATTTGCATTCATCTTGCATCTCGTATCCCTTGCATGAATATTTGGTGTCCTATTGTGGATACTGTAGTGAGACGAAGTTTGAGACTCATGTCATCCTATGATAGCACAATTTTCATGGATCTTGGGTTATCTAGCTCTTTCACTCCTAGTATTGACACTAGTACACTAGGTATGGACCATACCCTTAACAAATCTTTACCTTCAAGTAGTGTGGTGTATACTGAAACAAGGATTGATAGTGTTTCACAAGAAAAAATAATTCAAATTCATGAAGATTTAGAAAACCTAAAAAATCAAGTGCAAAATGACAACATTTCAACCACTTCCATCCCTACCATAGATAACATTCATCGCATGCTTAAGTGAAGATGGACTTGACCATGTGAAAAACATAGTTGAAATCTTTGAAAAAAATCTCACCTCAACCACTTGTTGTCCTTTACCTACAAACAATGTCACAAGCTAAGGAGGAATTCAAATTCCTCCTCCCACAACAATTTCCTCTATTCCTACTTATACCAACCCTCAAGTCACAACAACAATGAAACTAACTACTAATGTGATTCCTTCCTTGGGTATTTCCGCTAGCATCCCCAGTACCTTTGTGATATCACAACTCATATCTCCTACCACTTTACCACCTATAAGCATTCCATTAACTTGTCCCTCGAACACATACACTCCACCTCATAACACAAGCAATGACCCTCTCATAATTCAACTCTTTCAAACTGTTTTGAATCCCTTCAAAAAAAATTTCTACCATCAACTAAAATCAAAATGGCCCACCTACATATTATGTCAAAAGCAGTCCAATGTCCTTAGAGATATTACAAACATCGATGCCACAAGGTGTAGAGGTGCCTAGATTCAAGAAATATGGAGGAAAGGGAGATACTTCTAACCATGTTAATGCTTATACTTCCTTATGTAGTGACTTTATCCTTGATGATAAACTCTTGGCTAAGCTTTTCCCTAGGTCCTTGAAGGATACTGCCTTAGAGTGGTTTTCTTCTTTACCGAACAACTCAATTTGTTCATGAAATTATTGAGGCATTTGTCAACCATTTCCAAGTGCATATTACTCCTAAGATGACCTTGGATGATTTGATGAGATGCAAGAAAAAATAAGAAAAGATTACTGACTTAATCTCACACTATCGATTGCTTTATTCCCAAATCGATGTCAAGGTCCGGATACTCACCTTCAAAAGATGTTCATAGGAAATTTGCAAAGCAAGATACAAGATAAACTCACCATGATGAAATTCCCTTCCTTCATGCACTTATGTACTGCCCTACGTGATTATCAAAAATTGATTAGTAGTTGAGATACAAAATCCACCTCTAGGCATACTGAGAAGTTCAAGTTTGTAAACCAAAAAATTACATTAAAATTTTGCATAAAAATTAATTTTTTATGTAAAAATGTAGGATTTCTAGAGATAAAAGGTATATTTTCAAGTGATTCAGATCAAAACATCCATGATAGTTCATGTAGATCAATATATTTTCAAGGTATATTTGATTTGAGAGAATGTTCAGTTCAAAATTTTTAGTTCATGTTGCTTATGCTCAATAATTTGTCTATATTTATATGCAGGTCTACTACACTCAAGTTTGGAGCATGACGAGGTTACAATGACAATAAATCCACCATTATTGAGTTTCAAATAGGTCTTGAAGATTGATTTTCATAACAATTTACTTGTTTATATGTGTAGGTTTTTTGGAGAACAAAGGTATATTTTTAAGCAATTTAGATCAATACATCCACGGTTGTGTTATGAGTACAATGAGGTAATGATGGTAGTGATTCAAAAGTAGGTTGGAGTTTATGTGTCTTAACAATTCTTAACAAATGTAGGTCTTTTTGGTGGACAATACTATTGCATCAATTTTTTTCTTAAATAAGCTAATAATAATCCATACAAGGAAATGAAAAGAGACCTACCCTACCATTTACATGCCTACCTCAATGTGTCCATGTTGCCCATTTTTCAAAAATACTATTTTTTTAATATTTTTTTACAGTTTTTCTCTTAGGGCTCTTTAGAGACTGCCCCGAAAAGAGCACCCTAGAATGATCAAGTGACTTGGAAAAAAAAAGATACATTACCTAGTATTTACCTACCTACCTCGATGTGTCCACATTGCCCATTTGTCAAAATTACTAAAAATTTAACAATTTTGCATTTTTTGCTCTTACGACACTTTCAAGACTACCTCAGATTACTGCACTCCAAAATCACAGGGAGACTTGGGAAACACAAGGAGGTCATCTATAGTGTTTACCTACCCACCTTGATGTGTTGGTATACTTGGTTTCACTACATGATGCACAAAACAAAAAAATGCTTCTTTCTTTTCTTGCTCTGCTTTCCATTGACAATTTCACAAGAATGCATTTGACACTGGAACACACAAACAGTGCCTAGTTTACCCAAATAGAGAGAGGTTGGTTTGAAGGGACTCAATATCCACCTATAGGTCTATAATTTTTTTTTCCTATGCACCATGAGGTCCTAGAATGACTTTGTCAAAGTTTGACAATTTTTTGCTTTTAGGGCTCTTTGGAGACTACCCTAGAAAGAGCACCCCAAAATAATTAGGTGAATTGGGAAAAAAAAGAGACCTTCCCAGTATTTACTTACCTACCTCGACATGTCCACACTGCCCATTTGTCAAAAATACTAAATTTTTTACAATTTTTGCTTTTTTTTCTCTTAAGGCTCTTTAGATATTACCTCAAAAAGAGCTCCCTAGAATGATCAAGTGACTTGGGAAAAAAAGAGACCTTCCATAGTATTTACCCACCTACCTCAATGTGTTCATGCTACCCATTTTTCAAAATACTAAAAATTTAGTAGTTTTGCATTTTTTGCTCTTATGATACTTTAAAGACAACCCCGAATTAGTGCACTTTGGAATCACGAGGGGACTTGGGCAGAAAAAGGAGGCCTTTCGTAGCATTTACCTACCCACATTGATGTGTTGGTATACTAGGTTTTGTTCCATGATGCATAAAACAAAAAAATGTTTGTTTCCATTTTTGTACTGCTTTCCATTGACCATTTTTGCAAGAATGCATTTGACATTGGAACACACAAGCAGTGTTGAGTTGACCAAAATGAGAGAGGTTGGATTTAATGGATTTTATATCCAGTTGTAGGTCCATATATGGAGGATTCTACATTGAATAAAATTCAAAAAAAATTACAAGCTTTTCTAGACACATCTTGTCTATGAGTCTTCAAATCCTCATGTCTTCAAACCTTCTTGGCTTCAATCATCTTCTGAAACCTGATTTTTCTCTTAATTAAGAAGCTCTCATGGCAGCCTTGAACACCTACAAGACACTTCAAAAATCCATTTTATCTTCTTCTATTCCTCTTCTCTTCACAAGTTGATTTCTTGCACTCTTTCTCATGCAACTCTCATGAGCAACCTACAAGTTCTTTCTCCAAATTGATGTTGTTTATTGATGCCTTTTTACACCATTAAATGTTGTATTTTATATGTTCATACACCCTTACAAAGCACCAAAAAGTGACACCCAAATATGCTATTTCATTTCCATCAACTTGACCTCTAAAATTTCTTCACAAAGAATGAAATAAAGGCATAGTTTTTCTTCCAAAATGTGTTTTTAATATTACTTTACCATATCAAATTCCTTTCTAATGTAGATTCCTTTGGAAAATTAATAAAATACAAAACTAAGTCGTGCTCCTTTGGTAATTGAAGAGTCATTCATTATTTTTTCTAAAAATTCACTATCTTTCCCTCCATTTTAAGCACCCAATAAGACAAGAATGGAATGTCAAAGGTCACTTTCCTTATGAAAATTCTATAGGAATCCAAATTGATAGAATGAATATTAATTCTTATTTTTAATTTCCATTTAATATCCCAATGGATCCCCTTAAACCCTTCAAGCCTTGAAATAATACAATAATTTTAAAATCACATTAAACACATTGTTGCCCTTGAACTTTTGAAATGAAAATCCAAGAATTGGTAAATGAAGATTTTATCCTTCAAACACAACACAAGATGCTCTTGAAGCTCCAAACCACACCAAAATGCAAAATTAAACATGAAAATAAAATACTTATTTTTTTGGTTGATGTTGATTGCTAATTAAGCAGATACTCCTACATCATTTTATGAGTCTTCAAATCTTGGTCATCAAACCTTCTTGGCTTCACTCATCTTTTGAAATCTGATTTTTCTCTTCATTATGCAGCTCTCATAGCTGCCTTGAACACCTAAAACACACCTGCAAAATCCCTTTTCTCTTCTTCTATTCCTCTTCTCTTCACAAGCTGATTTAATGCCTCTTTCTTGTGCAACTCTCATGAGCAACCTACAAGTTCTTTCTCCAACCTTGCCGCTGTTTATGCTACCTTTTTACACCATTGAAGCTGTATTTTATATGTTCATACACCCTTACAAACACCAAAAAGTGGCACCCAAATATGCTCTTTCATTTCCCTCAACTTGACCTTTGAAATTCCTTCACAAAGGATGAAAAAAAGACATAGTTTTGCTTCAAAAATGTGTTGTTAATGTTACTTTACCATATCAAACATCTTGCTGATGTAGATGCCTTTGGAAAATGAAGAAAATACAAAACCAAGTCGTTCTCCTTTGGTAATTGAAGAGTCATTCATTATTTTTCCAAAAATTCACTATCTTTCTCTCATTTTAAGCACCCAATAAGACAAGAATGGAATGTCAAAGGTCACTTGCCTTATGAAACTTCTATAGGAATCCAAATTGATAGAATGAATATTAATTCTCATTTTCAAGTTCCATTTAATATCCCAATGGAACCCCTTTAACCCTTCAAGCCTTGAAATATTATAATAATTTTAAAATCACATTAAACACATTGTTTGCCTCTAATTTTCGAAATGAAAATCCAAGTATTGGTAAATGAAGATTTTATCCTTCAAACACAACACAAGATGCTCTTGAAGCTCCAACCCACACCAAAATGCAAAATTAAACATGAAAATAAAATACTTATTTTTTTGGTTGATGTTGATTGCTAATTCTTGAATGCTCCTACATCTTTTCTATGAGTCTTCAAATCCTCATGTCTCCAAACCTTCTTGTCTTCACTCATATTCTAAAATTTGTTTCTTCTCTTAATTATGCAGCTCTCATGCTTTCCTTGAACACCTACAATACACCTACAAAATATTTTTTCTCTTCTTCTATTCCTCTTCTCTTTACAAGTTGATTTTCTGCAGTCTTTCTTGTGCAACTCTCATGAGTAACCTACAAGTTTTTTCTCCAACCTTGCTGCTATTTATTGCTTCCTTTTTACACCATTTAAGGTTATTTTTTATATGTTCAAAGGTTGTTTTTTATATGTTCATACACCCTTACAAAGCACCAAAAATTGGCACCCAAATATGCTCTTTCATTCCCTCAACTTGACCTACGAAATTCCTTCATAAAGGATGAAAAAAAGACAGTTTTTCTTCAAAAATGTGTTGTTAATGTTACTTTACCATAACAATCATCTTTCTGGTGTATATTCCTTTTTTAAAATGAATAAATTACACAACCAATTCGTGATCCTTTGGTAATTGAAGTCATTCATCATTTTTCCAAAAATTCACTATCTTTCCCTCCATTTTAAGCACCCAATAAGACAAGAATGGAATGCCAAAGGTCACTTGCCTTTTGAAACTTCTATAGGAATCCAAATTGATAGAATGAATATTAATTTTCATTTTCAAGTTCCATTTAATATCCCAATGGACCCCCTTTAACCCTTCAAGCCTTGAATAATACAATAATTTAAAAATCACATTAAACACAATGTTTGCCTCTGATTTTTTAAATGAAAATCCAAGTATTGGTAAATTAAGATTTTATCCTTCAAACACAACACAAGATGCTCTTGAATCTCCAACCCACACCAAAATGCAAAATAAACATGAAAATAAAATACTTTTTTTTTGGTTGATGTTGATTGCTAATTCGCTCGAATGCTCCTACATCATTTTTACTTTCTAGATTAAGGAATTTAGAATTGATAAAGTAACCAAGTGAATATCTAATTATGGAGATAATTATATTTGGTTTACAACCAAAGGTTTGTCTTCAAATAGTTAATTATGACCAAGATTAATGAGTTAAATGAAGAAGATAATTCCTTCATAATATATTAATTTAGCTCAATAATAAGATGAAAAAACCTATTCTTAATATGAAGGATGCATCTAATTTTGGTTAAACATTGAAACCCTCTACCAAGAAAACAAGGTCATTTCTAGTAAAAGGAAACCTCTCGTGTAAGGGCCTTCCAATTTGAGAGTGCTTGAGAATGAATAATAGGGAGAAGTAGATGAAGAACCACTTAAAATTATATAGTCAAGGATTGATTATCTAATTAATAATTTTCCAACCATGTAATGAATTTAAACAATTCATAATTACATAGTAAAAAAATCAATGACATAAAAAAAAAGTGATTTGATATTTATTGATCCATAGTCAAGAATGAATTAAACAACTATAATGGGATTCCAACATGCTAGGCATCGATCATTTGATTATAAACAAATGTAACTCTGAAATTTGAATAATATTACAATATAACTTTATATCCTAAATTTAATTATCTCTTTCTCTCTACTACTTTCATCTTGCTTACAAATGATTGTCAATAGTTTTTATCTATCACCCTCAAGCCTTGTTAATAATCTTAGTTAGTCATAGAGTGGCATAAATCTCATTATGTAATGGAGCATGTAGTAATCCAAACATGTATTTGAACATAAATACTGAAATCACTCATAGATCTAATGTATTGTGTGATGTGTTCCTCTTCTACTATAAGATTTAAAAGCCACTACAACTTATGAGAAATCAAACTAGGTGTTAATTTGCTAATCTTAGTGAGGTTTAGAAAACAAGCTATACTTTGGGAGTGATTAGAATCTTCTAAAAAGAACTTATATGACATTGAAAGATCAAGATAGTTCACATATATTCCAAACTGTGAGGTGAGACATATAACTATGGTAAAATGTGATAATATTTTTGATCGAATAATGACCAAAAAAATACCTTGGAATTATCATACATTAGACACCATGGGTTGTTTGAAAATTTAGTTTACCAAAACCTTATAAATCTAACTTGATTTTTCTTCTAGCTTACCTTTCTACTTCACCAAATACTCTTCATACTTCCTATTTCTAGTACTTTTTCCAAACCTAATATCCAAAATATCCTCTATTTCCTTCTTTTGTTGTTGTAGAATTTGAATTTGTCATTATAATTACACATCATTATACATTGACCCCTTGAAATATTAAATACTTGTGATATGCCAAATACTTCTAATAATTCAACTTTACATATCTTTCTTGAATCAAATTTCAAAAGTTGAAGGTGAAGACATTTTATCCTTGAAAAATTATCAAATACATATAAAATAACTATTAAATCTGGAAAATATCAATGATTATATTCTTTTGCACCAAGATATCCACATGGGTAGGAAACCTCTTGGTCAGCTAAAGGCCAACCTATATCACTTTTGACCACATGGAATGGGGTTCAGGGCAGTGCCTCAATTTTTTCTTGATAAGCCATATTTTGTTGTCAAAACTAGATTTTTAAAAAGAAAACATATTGCTATATCTTGCTTTTGTGGTAACCTAATTAATTAGGTGAATTAGGGTCAAATTGGTAATGCACAACAAAATATTGAAATTTTAGGACAAATTTCCAAAAAGAGTAACCGGATTTGAATAGAGGTCACAAAGCATGGTTTCACAAAAAAAATTGAGGTAAAATAGGATGGTCAGGGGCATGGGTTCCCTAGACTAAAAATTAGGGTTTTTGGAATCTCAGAATAGGTATAGGCATATAATAGTCTGTAGATCTTTTTTTTATGAAAACCTAGGTATGAGAACTGATAGAGTTTAGAAAAAAATGTATGTCATAATTTAATGATTAGAGGCATGAAGGCACAAATGAGGAATTCTAAGCATTCAAAGGAGTTGATGGATCAAACCAGCAAACACAATTGCCCCTAGGAGGTAGGAGTTAGCAAAAATTGTTGACAAGATGAGAATGCCAATGAAATGCTAGAAGAATGTTTTTTAGGTTTATATTTTTGCAATGAAAAAAGTGTATTAAATGCTCCATTTTTCCAAAGTAAATATAAGACACTTGCAAATTGAAATAAAATAACTCAAATTTAAAGCCCTAAACAAGGAAAATTAGATCTAAAGTTATACAATTAAATCTAAATATTTTACAATTTTGATCTAATTTGAATTCACAAAGGTGTTTAATGTTTAATGAACAAAGAGTGCAAATTATTAATTTTGAAAATGAAAAAAATGCAAATCAATAGCAAGAAATTAAAATAACCTAGGTTTTTTTTATCTATTTTCAAACTTTATGATATGTAAATCAGAAAATTGTAAGTGTAAGAAACATTGGGTTCATCAAAATATAGTGTAAAAAAAGGGATCCTAGATCTAGCAAGTAGATTAGCTAGGATCAACATTTTTTTCCCTACATTGGAACACAAACCAACTAGGGTTTTATGATTGGCTAACTGCCTCAAAGGAGAGCCAATATACTAGGGTTTAGTTCTTTTGAGTTGCAAAGAGGAGAGATTTTATGTGTATTTTAATAAGATTATTTGACATAAACCCTCAATCTAAAAATTTAATTTATCACATAGATGAAGGGTGATCCCATAAAGCTGGTTTACAATTTTTGGGAGATTCTAATTTTTGTTAAAATCACATATTTTTAGAAAACATAATGATTTAATCCTTAAAAAGTTCCATTTAAAGCATTCCAATTGAAGAGGGTTTGATCAAACTACCTTAGATCAAACCCCCTTGGATAGAACCCCGCTAGTTTTAAACCATACCTATAACAGAGTCTCCTTTACACCTATCAACATGCTAAAACCACTTTTGGTTACCTTTGCATCAAATTAATTCATTTAAAATTTATTTTTGTAATTATGTAGTCCTATTATAAGCTTCCCAAAAAGTATAATTTTAAATAAATTTAATTTTATTATTATATTTATTTTTTATTTCTTGTGAATGTAGGTTTTTCACTAAAAATCAAGCTCTTTATTCTGCACATGTGAAAAAATAGAAGATTATCAATTTTTTTTTTGAAAATATGGGTGAATATTGAAGTCCTTGATCCAACAAAAAAAATTAAATTAAATTTTACATATAAAAAAAGTTGTGTTATATGGTCCCTATGTCTAATTATAATTTTTTGACTTCAAACTTGATTAAGGAAAAATATTCAATAAAACACTATGAAAGCAATTGGAAGCACTAGATATCGTAGTTACAAATATAAATTCGAAAAAGTTAGAGTTTTATGCTTCATGGAAAAAAGGTTATGTGTTATACGGTGAGCATCACTCCTTAAAAATGGTGTTTACTGAAAAAAAAAGTTTTCGAAGGAGATGGAAAAAGAAGTGCAATCTGATTCCAAAAATTTTGAAAAAAATATATTTAGAATCTATAGATAAAATGTAACAAATCACTAGATTGCATCATCTTCAAATTCCTCATGGTTTAGCCACTATAGGTGCCCGAAAATGAACATTTAGTTAGAGAAAATCAGTTCAGTGTCCAGTTTGGCCAAAAATTGTAAACCAGTATTATGGGATCACCTTGAAACTAAGAATTGATGGAACAATTACAGATCTGAGAAGTGAAGACAGAGAGGAACCTGAACTTAAAATTTGATCCTAAATTTGAGGTTCAAGGGCGAGGATTCCCTTGGTAAGAGATGTTGGTTTTTAGGATCTTCAAACTTCAAATGACAAGTTACCATTTTCTCTATGTCTTCTTACATCCTTTTGTTGATGAAACTTTTGAATCTAGTTTGCACACATGAAAATATGGGGAAAGGTTTTGTTGTATAGGGGCTTGCATAAGTCAAGCCTTGTTTTGGTGTTTCCACCTTCATGAACACAAATGATGATGGTAAAAATGACTTACCCAAGGTCAGGTAGAGGCCAAATAAATAATAATTTACTATAATAAGGGTAAAAGTACAAAGTTGTGTCACACTTTTGGCCAACTTATCAACACAAGTGAATTTTAGTATTTATAACTAAAAATCAATTTTGGTCAAACATATGATCTAGTAAGATTCATTCTAGATAAGTTAAATATGTCCACAACTTTTCCAACTAAATTTGTTGGCTAAATGCATATGTAGCACCACCTTGAGGCCAATTTACTAAAAAAATGAAATTATTTAAAAATTTTATGTTTCAACAACTCCTACTCATATAAATAACATTTTTAAAAAAATATAAAAATACTCTTTTGTAGATCCATAAGTTTAGTTTTCAAATATATATTTATTTTAATAGTTCAACTATTATTTATATTTTATTTTCATTTTTTACTAAAATTTAGGTTATTAGCACAAAAATATTAGGTTGATTACCATGTCAAGGGAAATACTAAAACTTATTAAAAAAAATTAAAAAAATATGATGCCCTAATAAAAGAATCTAGATTAAGATAGTATAATTTGCTTTCTATTTTAGATAAATATTTAATATAAAAGTTGACATCAAGTGGAAACAACCATTTTTTAATATATGCACATTTAAATATTTATTTAAAAATATGTATTTATTAAAGTTGCAAAAAAATATATCCATGCCTTAAAGTTTCAAGTTATAAATATGTACAAAAAATTTGAAGGCAAAAAAATAAAATTTACTATATAAAGCTTGACGTCTCATGTAATGTCATTTTTCAACATTTTATCAATAAGATTATAACTTGTTAATTTATAAAAAAAATATTCAAATAATTTTTTAATTTTGTCAAAAAAATACAAACATAAAATATACGAAAAAATAAATATTTTATTAGTTTACATCATTTCAAAATTCAAAACATATATGCCACTTTTCAGTAATTCAGGTTTAAAATTTAGACTAGTGTTGGCCATTTCCTTTATAAAATTGTGATATTGCTTTGTACTTTTACCCATAACAAATGATACTTGATAATGTTACCTTAGGTATGAAATCTTTATCAAAGTGATGTTCACACCATAAGTTTCCACAAAAATATGTTTGATGGATTATTGAATATCTTGAATAACTCCAAGAGGTTAGTCCTTGTAACACAATAGATTGTCATAGCTAGCATTTAGATGATAACTCATATACATCTTGATGAAAGTGCATAATTGATCATGATGATACCTTGTTCACAATATCCCTTTCTAATGTTCAAATGAGAGGAAAGCTTCTTTATATATGCAGTCCAATTGATCTTTTTATTTATAGGTTTACTTGGGATCCTTTTTAAATCACCAAGGTCCCATACCAAAATATTAAATATTGAAATAGGTCACCTTTAGGTCAAGGGAACCCTTGTCATTGATCAGGTGTTGTTGACCCAAATTTCTTTAGATGCCAATGATTTTAATTTATTTATTTTCCTAATCTATCCCCAAAATGAATAAATTATTAATATAATTAATATTTTAGGAAAATAGGGTGTCAATATAGTGTGAAATTATCAAGGGTAATAATTTTATGATACTACAAAATCAAATATTATATAGTAAAGTATAGTAAATTATAAAATATAAAAGATATGGTATACCCTAGGAGATATGTTTCCCTTTTACTTTGTTTAAGTCTTCATACTTAAATGTGTACCTATCCTTACAAAGGAACCCATACAAATATTATTCATTTTACCCCAACAATAGTAAACATCCATCACATATTAAAGGGGCAAAAGAATATAAATGAAACAATATCACATGTAAAATGCAATACAGGTCTATCTAATAAATCTATTATACCTTAATACACCAATTGAATATCTAAAAGGTGCCACAACAACATTAACCATTTATTTTCTAAGTAGAGAGATATATGAATATCTAATTCATAAAGTAAATTGGGTAGATGAAGTATGATAGTTACGCATGTTAGAAATAGGAGGATAAAATTTACTAATGGTAGAGTTAACTAGAAACTAGGTGTTAGAAATGGGATAATCATGAAAAGGGTTTTAAGATAGCCATCCAAAAAAGAGGCCATGGTACAGGCCAACCATAAAGGCAATAATGATAGAAGGAAAGCTAATATTAATGACTTTGAGGTTTCCTCTTATTATCATGTATTTTCAAATATATCTACCTATATTGTGGTCTTAAAATTTAATTTATATTCTAATCCCTATTCCTTTAATGATTTATAAAAGTCATAAAATACATGTCCCTTAATTAGTTAGGACCATGAAATACTCTATGAAAGCATTTTTTTGTGTTTGGAAAGAAATCTAAAGTGTTGTGAGTTTATAAAATATATGTTATAGAGACACATATTTCCATGCAATCCTTACTAGTATATAAAATTTTCTCTCCCCACCTCATGAGTTCATGAAAATTTTAGAACATGATTTGTTGCAAAATTTGATTATATTACATCTTGTTTCCACACTATGCATTTAGATAAAAGATATAGGCTCTACATGGAATTTTCCCTTACATTCACTCTTTTCCACTTCTTGCAAATCACATGTGTCTTTATACATCTAATTATCCCAACACACAATGTGATAACTAGAGTTTTGGAATTAATATATATATCCTTTACATATTACCACTTGGAAACAAAGTAAACCTATTTAGTCACATGTGGAATCATGATGACCTTGCACAAACCTTTTCAAATTTGTAATCCACTCTCTTTCTTCTTTAATTATCCTCCATACCTCTTCACTTTACCATGAAATACACTAATGGTAAATGTGTGCGAACCAAAATTTTAGTAAGGGGCTTTCACAATTTCATACACATTCAATCACAGTTTGTGTCTAAGTTCTCCAATAATTTTCTCATCACCACTTGAATCGTTTCAATTATATATTTGTGTTTAAATCTGTCTATGATTTTTTTGAGATAATGGCACCCTTGTACTTGCAAATACCTTGAAATATTCAACTCCACTTACTAGTAAAAAATCATAGGTATTCCTCCATTTTGGGGTTTTCCTGAATTATTACTTCCTTTATTTGAGAGTATTTATAAACTTATTTTGGAAGCCCAATATAGGAGAACATTGCAAAAAAATTCATAGAACATAGAAACCCTAAGCCTAACTTCCTCCAAGTATAAATGAATGAAAAATGAGTTTAAAGGGTTGAATATACCATAAAATATCATATACATGTTGAATTAAGTGTTAAACATTGATTTTGGCAATGTAGATATGGTAGATTTCTTGAAAATAGTAAATACAAATGATATAAAAGATTGCACTTGGTTAATAGATAACAATAGAATAGTACATACAATTATTCTTCCTACCTTTACCTAATCTCTAGAATTGTCAATGAGATGTGGAAAATATTATGACCCAAAAATAGAAAAAAATGGTCTTATAACTAAAGTGTTTCTATATATCACCCCAAAGAGCATTGAAGATACTTTTCAAATCCCCCATCATGAAAATTATGTTGCTTTAATAGTTGCCTCTACTTCAAAAAATATATATTAACCTTTGTTTAAAAGTCCTAAATAAGAAATTTCTAGTGAAGGTTGGGTTGTCCACTTTGACTTTTCCCAAAGAAATTTTTAGAAGTTAATTTAAGGTAGAAATCAATGACTTAATAACTCTCTTGAACATGGCAGTAGATATCCCTAGTGTTAAACATTTTGATCATTGAATGTTCAAAATTATTACTAGACCATCATAGATAATGAAGAGAGGATATACTAGGCAACACTTATTAGTGATACCTTGTAAAATCAGCTATCTAAAAGGAAAAAGAAATTTAATATGATCTCTTACTTAGTGTACCTTATGGCTAGAGACATAATATTTCCTAGGTTAACTAGATTCAAGGAAATTGAGTCAATAAAAAGGTCCTAAAGTATATAAATTATACCCTTAATTAGAATTCAAATAAAGCCAAAATAATTTTAAGAGTGCTTATGATGCCTTAGTAATTTAATTGGTTAGATGAATAGATACCCATTTTAATAATTTCTTATCTTCAAATAAGCCACAACCACCATCATAGAATGAAGCAATTGGTAAACCTAATTCCCAAATTTTGCATATATTAGAGCATGAGGATTTACAAGTGCACCTCATAGCTTGCCTAAGTATGTGAGTGATAAGGTGGTGTTGTTACAAATCATATGTGACTCTCATAAATTATTATCTAGAAAGTTCATAGGTTAGTTCTTCAATTATCCATAACCATTAAAACATATTCATTCTCCTCTCTTCTCCAAGCAAAAAATTTGAAGGTCAAGTTGTCTAAAATTAACTTATAAATACATGATATTAGGGTCAAACTTAATCATAAAGAATGAAAGAAAAATAATGTAGGCACTCTATTCAAACACCAAATTAGTTAAGAAGACTTATGAGTTGGTTAAAATGATGAGAATGAGGAAATGAAGAGAAAATTCTGGAGAATTTTTCCTTTCTAGATCAAGGAATTTAGAATTGATAAAGTATCCAAGAGAGTATCTAATGATAGAGAGTGTGTCTTCAAACTAATTATCACCAAGCTTAATGAGTTAAATAAAGAAGATAATTCCTTGATAATATATTAGTCTAGATCAATAATAATATGAAAAAAACTATTCTTAATATGAAGGATGCATCTAATTTTGGTTAAATATTGAAACCCTTTACCAAGAAAAATAAGGTCATTTCAAGTCAAAGGAAACCTCTTGTGTAAGGGCCTTTGAATTTGAGAGTTCTTAGGCATGAATAATAGGGAGAAGTAGATGAAGAGACACTCATAATGAAATAGTTAAAGGATTGATGATCTAATTAAGCATTTTTCAACCATGCAATGAATTTAAACAATTCACAATTACATAGTAGAAAACTCAAAGATACAGAACAACAGTGATTTTATCTTTATTGATTCATATTCAAGAATGAATCAAACAAATATAATGGGATTTCAGCCTCAGCCATTTGATTATAAACATGTAATTCCATAATTTAAATAATATTTGATGCA
>VDFB02033964.1:0-19176 GCA_007258455.2 Sequoia sempervirens | reverse complement strand
TTAATTGTTTAGAAGAGTCATATAATTTACATTGTGGGAGTTCCCTCCCAGGTTTTGTAGAGCCTGAAGTGTAGGAGATAAAGCAATTGATGTTATATCTCATTTTTTGGTGACTTATCTTGCAGGTATTTGAGAATTGAGTCTGGAAAACTCATAGGTATCTGGCGAGATGTAATTTGTTCATTGAAAACAACACAACACACACATCCCATTCAAAATGGGGACCCTCTCTTCTGTTCACCTCTATCGGGTCATTTTTTTCCTTTGCCTCATTTTGTGTGCTCCTAGTTTTGAAACTAAAGTGGTCAAGAGCCCCAAAGTCATCATCCTCATTTGACCAAACTTCACCACCTAGAAAATTTTCTAAGTCTTTCGCTTTTGTGGGGCTTCCCTAGTAGGTTTCCCTTAGTCTTCAACTCTGGCATCCTTCAACCCCTATGGGTCTATAGTTGTAGGATTCCCCTTGCACGGTGTTGTCTTCTCTTCACCGTTTGATTGGTGGGTGACCTAGGACATCTGCCCATATGGTGGGTCTCGCACCCTTCCTAACCATCATCTCTCTGTTTCCCATCAAATGACAATGCCTAGGGGTCCTTCTGCCTTGCAAGCTTTGCCTTACCCACTGCTGGCCAATTGAACTTGGTGCCCAACTACCCCATCAGTGGTCGTACGCGCATTCAATGCAAATAATTAATTACCTTTTTACTATAAGTAGGCCCACTTGACTTGTCATTATTACCTTTTTCCAGTTGGAATTTTTCAAAGAAAATGAATATTTGAACCCTTGTGCCCGCACGACCTTGTGAGGAACCTAAAATGTGACCTTCAAAATTTTACATGCCTCCCAGGTATGTCCACTGCTGCTGTCTTAAAAAAAATCTTTTATGAATTAGGTTTTTCAAAAATTAATTCAGAATCGTAAAAGGAAAACCTTGAAATCCCTCCCGGAAGCTAGTCAACCATCAATTTGCATGCAAATCTACTTAAAAATCCTTTGAAATTCATTCAACATGGCCTTTAAAGGCTATGTAGAACTTTTCTTCCCTGTCACCATTCTTCACAAAGCCTTAGCTCTTTTGCGGTCTACAAGCTCATCGTCGCCATCTCCCAAGTGAACCCAAGATGGTGAAAAAACTTAAACAAGAAAACCTAAGTCCCTAGCTCCTTGCAAGTCTTCTAATGCAGGCCGCCATGTGTGGATGGCCCCTATCTCGAAGTTGTTTCTAAATTGCCTACTGTTACCAGTATCCTGCACTGTGGGTTCTACCGAAGTTGTTTCCGTCAAATGCCAAAATGTGCTAAGTCTAAGTTTGCAGACAAGTCCCTGAAGGTCAGCCTATGCAGGCCACCACTGCATGAATGTCATGTCTTTGATAGTGAGACCAAAGCTTCTCCCCACCTCATGGATCCTGCAATCCATGATTCTATCTTGGGTTCCCAAATGAAAATGACAAGTTAAACTCTCTTCATAGACTAAACCTTGCGGGGGTTCGTCCGCGGACTACCCCGCCATCATTTCCGCTCTAAAACAAGCCAAGGAACCCCATCCACCCACATTACAGACCTTTCTCTCATTGTTTCCTTTCTAAGTGTGGTGCTTTGTGGACCTCTCATTGTTGGTCACCATTTGTAGCCTGCCATCACCTGGTTGTCATTTGGAAAAGACCAATCCCTCTCTTCTTCCCATGTTTTGGACCCCAGATCCCCTAATGTCATCTGAGTTCCTTCAAGAGAAATTGCTAAATTCTAGGTGTCTTTCTAACCCACCTATGTGGACTGCCTCTTGCAGAATGTCATCCCATCATCATCATTCCCTAATGGCCTTCGCCTGATGGCTTTCCACTAGTCCCTACCTATATGCCTCCAAATGATCAAACCAAAGGGAGAACATTCATGCTGTCTTGTTTGCCAATGAGTCCCACATTACAAAACTTCCCATGTCGGTTTCTACACCTTGAACACTATTCCTCATGGCAGAACTACAAATGACCATGAAGCCCTCAACTTTCGCATGCCTTGAACCTGCACTAGTAAAATGACCAATCAGATGCCTTCAAAGACTTCACAATTGGATTCCCCATGTTCCAAATACCTTGTTGAAAACCTTGATTTCCAAATGTCTAATGAAAAACTATGAGTGCGGGTGGTTGTCTACAAACCACTGTGACCCTGAGGTTGTCCTGCTCTTGATTTCTCCTGATAGTTGCTAGCCCAGGGAAACTTGCATCCTTGAATTTGATTTGAACAAGCCTCAAAAAATGAATGATAATGGATTTTATGATCTCTTGAAGATGAATTGTTGGATCTAACCCTCATTTCATAGGATTTAACTAATGCTTCCTTGATTTTGATATGAATGCATTTACTGCATCTTTCTATGTAGGATTTATTGAATATGTTGTTGGACCATCGGGGAAGCCTACCAAGAAAGAGAAAGGAAAGAAGCCTATGAAAGCACCAAGGGGGAAAGTGGAGAAAGATAAAATGAAGTACTAGTTCAATGGGGTGGAGTGCACCTCCAAAATCACCTCCACTTGGGATTTAGTGTCAGACACCAACCTCAGACATGTGGATATAGATGAATTCTGGCAAAGGGTCATGATCAACCCTACAACTAAAAATGCACAGAAAATCAAAAAGAGTGGCCTCCTCAAGGAAGCCATATTTCCACCTGTACTTGTAGCTTGATAACTAGTGATGGTGTGAAGGGAATGCTACCATAGTAGCAAGAAAATAATTGTTCATTATGACAAAGTATTGGCAGATTTGTGTGCCAGGTCCATAGGCTAGACATTCCATATTCCTACATTCAATGTCATGGAAGAAACAAAGAATGGATATGCAAAAAATATGTGGAAGACCCCCTAGGATGCAAGAGGTTGATCAACCAACATTGGTTGAAGGAAAAGAGGGGTAGTGCTACCAAGGTTCCCTAGGAGCTATTCAGAAGTGACTTCTATGAAGAGTACCATAACTTGGTCACTTTGTTGATTAGGGTGATGGGCCTCCCTATTGTTGCCTTCTTTCAAGAGTGGATGTTCTACTTTATCGAGGAGGTCATCCATTGAAAAATAAAGTTCCACTAGGCCAAAATCATTAGTGACAACATTCATGATTAGCTTATGGTAGTAAAGAAAACATCCTAGTTCTACATGACCTCCTACTTGGTATACCTACTAGCAGAGGCCTTCCCATACAAGGGCCTCTTTGTTGCCAACAATACGAGCCAAGGGAGAGGATACCTTAAATTATATGACCGATACC
This sequence comes from Sequoia sempervirens, assembly GCA_007258455.2. NCBI lineage: Eukaryota > Viridiplantae > Streptophyta > Pinopsida > Cupressales > Cupressaceae > Sequoia > Sequoia sempervirens. The sequence continues at coordinate 15,912 of VDFB02033964.1, read as the reverse complement.
CCAAGTTGTAATACATGAATTTCAAGAGAGAATACCAGAGGATAAATGATGCCTTCATTGGGAACATCATCAAAATCCTTGGAGTAGACTTTGAGAGAAGAGTCTCGCACAATGTCAGAGCATTCATCCAAAGATTTGGGTATATATTTATATAGTTCCCAAAATTCACATACATTAGAATAGAAGGGTTCTTTGAAAGACCCTACAAGCTGCCTTGATACCCTAATGACCAAATGATCTTGTTGGGGGTCTCCAGACAAGTGCAGAACTTCCATGCTCTATTGAGAAAAAAACACATAGTAGGGATCCCATATCCCCTAACCTTTGGGAAAGGAATGTATGTTTGTCCTGTGGCTCAATGCATGGAATATTTAAAAAATGAGATAGTGGAGTACAATTTCAACCTCCACATAGCCCGAGCAAGAATGGACCCCTATGGGAAACTGAAGAAGATTGTCGGGAGACAATATGCTCATCAGCCTCATATCAAAAACTTTTGGGCCAATTGCAAAGATGACAAGGAAGTGCGAATGAATCACTACATGCGAATGACGGCCCAATTTGTTCGGTCAATCAACTTATTCCTGGTGCTTGATGAAATTATGGACGAAGATGACACCCTTATTGATGAGAGATTCAATGATGTGGTAGACTTGCCACTACCACAATAGGTAGGGATGAAGTGGAGGTCAATGACCTTGATATAGTTATGCGGCCTATGGAAAACATAACAAGGCAATGGGTAAATACTTAAATTTCCCAGCTCAAAGTAGAAGGTGTAGTACTGACATATGGTGAACTTGAGGATGAGCTAAAAAGTGAAAATGATAGTGGAGAAACTACTTCCCCAATAGAGGAAGCACCCAAATCCCCTCCAACCACAAGATAGAAGAAAAGGAAGGATGCTCTTGAGTACCATCCTAAGAACAAGGTGTATGCCCATAAGGCTGTGGAGGGAGAATCCTCAAAGAAAGTGAAGAAATCAGGAGGATTCGTGAGTGAAATGCCCATAATTGAGGAGGATCCATAACGTGAGGGAGAAGAAGAGGATGAGCAGCCACAATCACCACCTACCTCCTCTGCTCCCATCATTACAACTATCGTTTTCACTCCTCCACCTTCTATATCTCAGGCACTACTTGTTTCCTCTCCACCCATCGTGGACATTTTAGTCCAGGTTGCTTCCACTTCACCAACGACCCTAATAATGGTGTTAGATTCCTCCTCAACCATGACATCCCCACTGTCATCCATGTGATTTCCTCCTCCACTACCTACTCTCTCTACTTCAATGCCTACAACTGCTACTACTACTATGCCATCTCTCACCCTGCTAGAAGCCTTTGCAAAGTATATGCAAGGAATACCCACTAAGATCTTTGAGGTGATTATGAATCCCATAGTTCAAGCTATGATGGCCTAGATTATTATTGGCCTATCCATTCCTCCACCACCCACAGAGCCACCAAAGATGGTGGCTACCATGGAAATATCTAAAGAGATGGAGAAACACCAAAGGGAGGCTACCAAAGGAATAGTTGAGGAGCCTGAAGACCCCTTCAAAGATGATTATTTTGAAAATCTAGAGGGTGGAATGAGCATCAACTTGGATAAGGTGGCATCTAATGAGGAGAAGTCACACTTTTCAAAATAGGAAACTAAGGCTCTCAACCCCAAGTACATCGTAGAAACCTGAGAGAAGGAACTAGAAGAGGAGTTTTCCCAACAACTCAAGGATGTAGGAGAAGAGGTTGAATCTAAGAAGCATCCTTTTGTAGAAAAAGATACCACTGATGTCAATATGGAGATACTTGAAGAGCCTCCACTAATTGGCTAAGAAGGGCCTTATCCAAGAAGAGAAAGAAGTAGAGAAAGAAGAAGAAAAGGAAGAAGATCCACCAAGGAAGAGCCGTAAACTTGAGCATCATGTTGAGCTTGAACACCCAGAAGGGGAAGTGCCTCAGAAAGAAACTGTCACTGAAGAGAACATAGCCTCCATTGAGCTGGATAAGGAAAAGGCTATACACATTGAGGACTCTAATGAAGAAGAGGAGAGAACTGAACAAGAAGCCCTGGCCATGAAGAGAAGCAACATCCACATGAGCAAAGAGAGGAAGGTGATCATGAATCACTAAAAGGAGAAACCCAAGTTCCCAATTGGATGGAGAGTCAACTACAAAAGAAAGCCCTTGTGGTTGTTGATCCAAGGGCCCGACTCGAGGCAATACTAGAAAGATCCTAGAAAAATACAAGGAAGGAAAAGAAGCCTCAAGTCTACTCTCACATTATGGTTGATGCCTCTAGATCTAGAGTGATACAAATTGCTACCCCAATGCTAGACAAAGGTGAAGGACCTAACTATAGTATCTCAATGATCAACTTAGGTCAAGCAACCCACGAGCAAAAAATTGATGAGTTCCAGGGGTCTATAGCAACAATTGTATGACAAATGAATAAGGATCAGTCCTCCAAGTAGGAACTCAAGGCACAAATGGCAAATCTCACCTCCTATATTCAACAATGGATGTCCTTGGAAGAAGAAGCTCTAACAACGTCATCTGCACCCCTGCTTCTCTCCCAAGAAGAGCTCACCAAAATGGAAAAGATGAAGAATTGAACCAAGGGCACAATGGGTTGGTTCCAATGGGTGATATATATGGCAATATGGGAATATTCCACACTGCTCGGATGTCCAATAAATTTTGAGATTTGCAAAAGCAGCAAGAGGACACATAAAATACATGTCACAGGTTCACTGAACTAGACAAGATCCCCTATCCTAAGCTCAAGACCATTCTAAAGATTCCCAAAAAGACATGGGAAAAGGAGTTGGCACTTGTGAAAGATGATCAATGGTTGGTGGAGACTTAGAAGATGAGCCTATATCATAGGAGGGTGTCCTTGAAAGGGTGTTGCATGAGGTTGAACTTGACCTCAAATGGGTCATAGAGCACAAAATAGATAATGAGTACTACCTCAAGCTAATGATGGATTGTGACATGCCCTCCTTAGAGCTAGATCCAGAGAAAATCAAGCCATTCTTCCATAAGAAGATGGAGCAAGGGGAAACAAATGCGCTAACACCAAATTTCATGGACTTCGTTGCAAGGGAATTCACTCATTCTGAGCAGGTAATTAAGTCCATGCATAGATGCACCAAGCATTGGGAGAAAATCACTGGAAGATTCAAAAGGTTGACCTTCCAAGTCCTTCAATCAGACATCATGGAATAGGACAAGCTTCAAGCTTTAATTGGAAAATTCATGGAATATGCCACTCCAAAAAAATGAAGGAAAACCAATGATTGATGATGAGTTTCTGACAGTATAGCTAGGAAAAGAAAGCAGTCACTAGAAGACAAAACTACTAAAGTGTCAGAGCCACTAGAGGAAAAAATAGGAATGAGACAAAAATGTATTTTATAATGTTATATTTTGGGGGTAGGTAAAACCCTAATGTAAAATGAATCTTGGCCACACAATGAAAGTAAATCCTGACCATTCATTTTAGTCTTGGAAAACTATAAATAGGGGTATCCTCTCTATTGATGGGTGTTTTTTCACCTCCTCAACATAGGAAGAACATGAATGCTCCACTTCTCTTGAAAGGAAACTCCCTATAAACAAGTTGCAGAAAATTACCCCAAGGTCTCTCAAGTGTCAGGTCATGATAATGCTTGGAATAGTTTAATTGGTTGATGCGATTTGTTGGTAATCATAGGGTGGACTTTATGGTTTACAAAGCATGGGAAGTTGGGCCTACAAATGGAATTTTAAGGTGATGTAAATGAATGAATAGTGACTGATCACTCAGAATAGCAAGCTGAAACTCACCTCAATCACCAAGTTTGACATTTTGATGGTGCTTGGAAACCTACTCTAACAAAGGACTAAAAGAAATAGAAAAATAGGAAAGGGTTGAGAAGTTGTTATAAGTTTAAAATATGAATGAAAAACAACAATGGAGGCTACTACAATAGAAAAAATTCATAAATTGGGTTTTTTTTTATGAAGAGAAGCCTACAACTACACAAAACTAGTGCAATCTTCTAAGGATTGCAGATTTTCATATTATACATGCACTTCATGAACATACAATTGAACTAGGTTGCAACAATGAAATAAGGAATCCCATGCTAACTTTACACAATAGTTTGTCATCAAAAAGTGCCAAAAGTATGGGCTAAAATTCCATCAAATACTATAACAACAACCATTATTAAAGCCATCCAAGAAACTAACTAAATCTAACATGGAAGTTGAATCATGCATGCGTAATGAAAAAACTCAAAAGAATCACCCAAATTCACGCAATACTTCTCTATATTGCTACAAAATGCATTTTACACCAATTCCCCAACATGTACAAATGAGGAACAAGCCCCTATTTATAGCTTTCCAAAGCCCAAATGAATGGCCAGGATTAATTCACAATGTGTGGCTTAGATTCATTACAAGTTAGGGTTTCACCTACCCACCAATATATGGCAATTTAAAATACATATTTTGTCTTTTCCCTATTTTTTCTTATAGTGACCTGGCACTGTAGCAATTTTGTCCTCTAGCTATATTTTGGGTTGTGGTTGAAAGTTACTTAGGCTTCCCTCTGACTAGTGTGTTTGTGGCATTCTTTCAATCAAGTGCACCTTATTGGTGATCTACATAATTGTGAAATAGATTAGCTACCCCTAATCTGTGGGACAATTTGTGATAGATCATGATCATTGAAAGAAAATAAGACAACTCCCCTTGCTTCTATTTTTTGTAGGCAACTTTTTGATTTCTTTGCACCGAATTCCTTTTAATATGCAACCATGTGTCAGTCGGACCCCCTTTTGTAAAATGTCCATTGTTTACGCAAACACAACCCCAACAACCCTTAACATGCATCATCTTGTGAATGAAGATCTTCTCCTTAGCCAGGTTCCAAAGGGGATCTCTAAAATCTTGGTAGGCAACATGCAACTCCCTTACCTAGATTGCATCCTTCATGATTTTTCCTGCTTTCCCTTTACATCAAGCCATAGGTTGAGCTTTCTTAAGCATGGAACTTCTTATGGCACAATGTCATAGGTGGGCATCCATGAGCACTTATCCTTCAAAAAGAAGCTCCTTTGGTAATCTTCATTTTATAATTAGAGCCCTGCAAAAAATGATAACTTGAATTAGGCCTCCAAAATACAACCTAATAAGTAAGTTTCCCATAATGGTCATTTAAGTCCTTTAATTTTTTACTCCACTAATCTTCAAAATGTGATTATTTAATCACAGTTCATATAAATCTTAAACCTTTAACTCCCTCATCATTGCACATTAAATGACATGCTCATGTGCTTTAAATATCCCCTAATCCTAATTGATAAGATCCAATCTTATGGTTATGATGGATGGCGCCAAAGAAGCCCACACCTATGACCATTTTGGAAGCTCCACTGTATGATTAAAATCTTATGTAGTCTTTATAAATCCCTATGGAGAATATAATTCCTTGCCTATTTATTGACCAATAGGTAATCTTGCCATGCCAAGCTGTGTAATCCTACCTCAAAATCCAACTTGAAAGTCTTCTTTCAGATAGCTCCATTGGCCTTGCCATGATCAAGAGTTCATCTCGCCCTTGGCTGATGAGACATATTTCAAGCAAATTAACATTACAATGCATTCTCCCTTCAAGATTCAACATCCTAGATTCGTAGTGATCCTAAGATTGTCACCTCATCCTCGATTGACAAGGCTATGAGACTTTTGCGTGCCACCCCTGAATCCTCATATTTGGATTTGAACAAGCCTATAACATCTGGTGATTTTTACTTACTTATAGGTGCGTTTATGTGCTTCCTAAATATTACCTTTTCTTCAATAATCATGTTGATCACCCACTTGTGGGTGCCTCCAATGTTGGTGTCATAAAGAACAGTCAAGGTGGTAGGGGCCGCTATAGAGTAAACATGAATGACAACAAGAGCAGTGGATCCTGCACATCAGGTCTCTGTGGGGGAAATTTTGTAGGCATAAGTACGTAGGAGGATGCCATGATCATGTCGTACTGATATTGCCAGAGGCATTTGTCCTTCAAGGATGATTAATGCGCAACTTCAAATGACCATCACTTGCTTGAGGTGAATGAATCAAGTAAAGAGCTTGCACTGCTTATTCAATTCAACCTTAGATCACACATGAAATTCATGTGGGGTGGCCACTATAGAGAAATGGAAAAAATAGGTGTTAGCCACCATTACTGCAATAGACAATATATATTCCTCAAAACATCGTCGTAGTTTAATGTACCACTTCTTTTATGATGATGCCAAGTGTGGTGAAGATGACATCCACAATACCTCACGGCTCCACATGTTATAAAGGTCTCCTCCTACAACCCTGTGCCACTTTGTAGTGAAATATCAATGGACTCCGACATTCCCTTCCATCGTATAGGTCACGTTTTGTAGGGAGTGATGTGGGATACACTGCGGGTAGAAAGTGTGTGAGTGATGGCGGCATCTAGGAGCAATGATTCCACAAGTTGTAGAGATGTGAATCATGTGGGTTGGGGCCTATTGAAGGCTAAGGTCATCATTTATCAAAGCATATTTACATACAATTGGTTCCTCTTTAAGTGCTCATCCATAGCTTTAAATATCACCTTCGAAGCTGCTCATCTCCTTTTCTTCGTGACTCCATTTTGCACAAGTATCCTCCTTTTCCCCCTTGGAGCAAGGCTTGATCAAATCATTGGTTACCTACCACCACAAAAAATTCCCCCTATTGCTTAGTTCAGATTGTTGCATGCCATGGTGTTATACTTTACTTTCCAAGCTTCTTCATGGCCTGCCCGCAAGAGAAGAGTACGTGGAGAACTAAGTTGAGAATTGCAGACCAACAACTCTTGAGTTATAACTAAATATTGCTCCTCATCCTGGCATCGAGGTTGGATACCTGAGTGCAATAAAGAGGCAAGGAATGATGTGTGGAATGCTTCCTATGGCCCGCAACCTTCAATGATCACTTATCTGGATAGATGGACTCAATCGGGTCCCCATTCATTCTTTAGCATATACAGGTGGTGATATGTTGCAAACTATTAATTTTCCCCTAGAAATATGTTGATATGCATTGAATCAATCATTATCTCTACCCATACTCATAAGATTTCAATTTGGGGCACATTCGGTCTACACGATCAACACATACATTGGCTAATGTTCTCATTCATTCATAACTCAATGCTTTGCTCTACACGAAAGCTTGGAGTCAGTCCCTCAGGATTATTTTGTGAAGTCTCAAAGTATCAACATAGGATCAGAGAATGAAGTGATGAGAGAGTGGGTAAATTTCATAATCGAGATGCCTCTAAAGACTAGGCACCTTAAAATTTAATCTATTCAGCTTTACTAGTGTGCATTCTAAGCATCCCCCAATCAACCTGCTTCATGTATTCACTACCACCAACCTATGATGAATAAAACAAAGAGTAGAACATCTGTGGGTGATGTGATGCAGAATTTTGTTGGGTCAACATCATCTATGGGTGTGAAAATGAGGGGTGCCCCAGCGAGAAAGCTATAAATAGTGGCATTGGGGTTGACAGCCTCTGCACAAGCGAAACTTGCATGGGAGACTTCCATTAGAAACTGTGGGTAGAGGAGTTCGAAGGGATAGGGTGGAGAGGTTTTCAAAATAATGGTGAGATATGAACAGTTTCCTGCATAACGAGCCTCACAAAACCAATGTGCTCCCTCTCGTTGCTTGAACCCATTCCTCCCCTTTTCTCATAGTCTAGTATTTTCTCCTTTCTATCCTCAGGCTATCTTGGTGATTTTAATCTATTTCATTTCATCCAGAAAATAATCATCCACCAACCTCACCATGATGGATGACCATCTTTGAAGTATGTGCACCCTATGAAGAAAACTCGCAATCATTAAGATCACTCCTTTTGCCTCGAGCTGTCAATATATCTCTTTCCGTAGATTGTCATTTGTAAATTGATTTTCCGTGTCATTTGATTAAATCAATGGTGCTTAGCCTTAGACCCGTAGCCTCAAAGCACAATTCTATTTTATCCATGCACCCGTATTAATAGTTCTTGGGCTTGTAGATGTTACAACAGTGCCTTTGTGTGTCGTTGAAGGGACGAGGAGACTGCGGCTACCGCGGTGCTAAGGTATGTTAGGAAATAGAGTGTGATTGCCCATCACTACTCAAGATGATATTTTTACTTCCTTTTGTCACTAAGATATATTATCTCATTCCCATGAATCAATTGCAATCTGAGTTTTTGTTCGATATTCTGGAGAGAACATTTAAATACTACAGGTATTTGATCATGAATTCCAATTTGTTTTCAAAAGTGGTGATAAATATGATATTTGTGGGAAGATGAGGGACAACAAGAGTTGTTAATTAACAAAACTCAAGGGTATTTGCTTCAGCCATATCAAAGATTCAATAAGAGGGTTGTGGGAAAATGAATGTCTACCTTTCATGCTCCTATGTCGCTGCAGAAAAGAAGAGTTGGACCACCGTTTAGGAAAGCCATTATGGAATGGCTGAGAGGGGGATGACTATCGCATCATGATAGCCTGCATCAAATATTCCATCAATTTTGTGGTTTAATTATACTAAAAAGCTTTTGATGGTCTTCACACTAGCCTCACACTATGCTGGGGTAACTAACTTTAACATTTGCATGAAGGGATTATGCGAGGGACAATATGCGGAAAGGTGTCAATGGATGGCCACTATGAAAGCGGTAAAGAGACCAGCAGTCCCCACAAATAAAGAGCTTGCAACAAAAGGAGTGATGCAAAGGCTCACAATGGGGAGGACATTCAAGAAAATCAATTTAAGATAATGTAAGATAAGCGGAAGCTAGCGTAGCGGACCCTACCTGGAAGACCGTTGTTGGCCCCACTCACGAATTTCATCATTTGGAAAGTGAAAAGCTCTAGTGCATAGCATCGTCTTTCCCCAATAACCAACATTGGCTTAGAATTCCACATTCACAAACACCACTCAATCACCCCGATATTATGCTCAAATAGAATGACATGGAAGTTAGAAGTGAGCATGTTAGTTGCAAAAAAGTCATTAAGGAGGACTACCTATAAACAGTGAGGTAGCCCATGGCCCTCACATCAAATAAATCCTATGAGACCCAACAGGGGGAATTGATTTGAGGATGCTACTAAGAATGTTGTTTAGGAATGGATGAGAAAGTGACAACCATGGTGCAATGAATAAGTGAATGTAGGTGAATTGTGTGGGTACACTGTATATGAATTTAGTTTTGCAATGGTGAGATGGTGGATGAAAGTTGTCGCAGGGAGGCTCGCAAGATGGCGATGATGCTGGCGGGTTGCAGGTCCATGAAGCAGGGAGGTAGTGAAGCTTCACCATCATGAAATAACATCATGGTGATGGCCTCCCTTGAGTGGCGGATCACAAGAGTGGATCCACCAATGAGCTTAGACTCAAGAGTCCATCTGTGACCCTAACATTTCATTATGAGGAAATGGTATATGTTGGTCCTAACTAGCAAATGACATGAAAGCTCAACCATTTGACAATGGCGATTGGGTATAGGTAATGATGATAACAAGGGTGAAAACACCACCAACAAAGCCTGCCAAGCGGGCAGAAGTCAAGGGTTAGCTGCTGCTTAGCAGCAAAATAGAACAACAATCCATACAAGGTGACCCATAGCAGTGGGTTTGTGGTGCTCAATGGACATAGTAGCAAAGGCAGATGCAAAATCTACCATGTGGGAAGACACTGAGGCTTTCCTACAAATGAGTGGTGGGACACAATGGAAAATGACTAGAGGAGATCCACAAATAAGGGTCCACGAGGCCAGATGGATGTTGAGGCAATAAGCAAAGGGAAACCTATAGGACCTAGCCCGCATGACAAATGACTTAGTGAAACTCAAATAGGTAAATTTTTCCAATGAGAAATTGGTTGTTTTAAGGCTCGTGACCAAATTGGGCTTGGAAATAGGTGTACGCAAAGCAAGGTGAGAGAAAAATAGCCTGCCAGGAGTAGGAATGAGCCATCAGGAGTGAAAAAGAGGGGTCCCCACCTTCTTCGGGGCATATGTACAAAACATGCACAAGACTCTAATTTTCAAAGAGAGAGTTGAGTTGTTGTGTAAATACATGCTGCAAAAATTTTAATAGAATTACATTGTTTTGGTGGATTCTTATGTTTCTCACATGCTACATGATTCATCTTCTCAAAATTAGAAGATTTAGTTTTATGTTCTAAGTATTTCAAGTTGCTTTTAGTAGTTAGTTTCATGTTGTGCATTGATACTGAAGAATGCTATTGTGTTGATTCCTTTCATGTTCATGCTTTTTGTTGTTTTTTGATGATGAACAACAATGCAACTCTAGTCTGAACATTAACCTACACTTAAAATTCATCTTTTGTTCATGCTTTATGGTGAATGGATAGTTGAAAATCTGCCAAGGACTAAAAATGTACATCCAGGATCTTATAGATTGGGGTGATAGTCAGGTGGATTCCAACTAGGCCCCATCATCCAATGCTCAACTTTAGATATATCAAAATGAATTCCCGAAGGATAATCAGGGTGCTAGAATGTCTAATGCAAATCTCGGGTGAAGTAATAAAAATAATCAAAATAACAGAACAAATAATGTCAGCTATAAGAATGTGCCCTATAATTATGATGGCATCGTCATGTGCATTAGTCAAGTAGAGCCTCATGTTTCTATGATGCATTTCAAAGGCAAAGACCCACAGTATGCTTTGACAACCTATCGCACCCACATCACTGTCCCTGGAGCCTCTATGTCAACCCAACCACCTCTTGTAAGCTCTCAGTACAATATTCTTGATCACCTTAAAAAGACTCCAGCTCAAATATCTATCCTAGATTTTCTTAAGTCTTCTCTCGTCCATCAAGAAATTCTAACCAAAGCTTTATAAGATACCCATGTTCCCAATGATATAGATCCTACCCAATTTCAAGCTTTGGTAGGATACTTGTTAGCCACGTATCAACTGGGCTTCAGTCAAAATGATATGCCTTGCATTGATTTGGACCATAATCATCCCCTTCATATTGAGGTCCTTGTAGCCCAACATAAAGTAAAAACAGTCTTGGTAGATAATGGCTTTAACCTTAAACTTTGTACATTGAAGTTCCTCAAATAGGTAGGCTACACCCATGTTGACTTGAACAACTAGGTTATCACCGTCAAAGCATATGACAATGTAGAACATGACTCTGAGGGAACTATCTATCTTCCAATTTAGGTTGGCCCTATTGTACAATATACTACGTGCCATGTCCTTGATCTGGACCTTCCATATAACCTTCTTCTTGTCCACCCATGGATCCATGCCATGCAGGCCATCCCTGCACCTATTGATACCTTTACATCAGTGGATACTTATGTGCATCTCATGGGATTGGGGGAGGATGAACACCCTAACCGCAAAAGTAAGAAGAAACAAAATAAAAAAAGGGTCATCTAGTGAAAACCTCTCTAAGGCACTTCCTGACTCAATAAATGTCAAAACAAAGGGTGTATCCAAAAGTGAAAACCTCAATGAGGCACTGGAGGACGGGGATGTTCATCTTCCCCTTGTTGGAACTCAATTGTCTAAACGATCTTCGATTATGATCGAAGAAATTCAGGAAGTTAACTTGGGAACTGCGGAAGATCCTAAGATCACATATGTAGCCAAGTCCTTGTCAAAGGAGGACCATTCTATCATCATCACTCTACTCAAAGAGGGAATCATCAATTTTGCGTGGACCTATTCAGATATGCTAGGTCTAGATCCTTCTTTAGTGGTACACTATTTGGACATTCATCTGGATGCTAAACCTATCAAACAAAAACTAAGATACATCCTTAGGTGGCTTTTCTTGTCAAGAAAGAGTTGTAGAAACTGTTAGAAGCAAGGTTCATAAGACCTATTGACTATTTCAACTGGATATCCAACATAGTGCACATAGCCAAGCCAAATGGAAACATTAGAATTTGTACAAATTTCTAGGATCTCAATAAAGCTTGTCCTAAAGATTACTTTCCCCTACCAAATATTGGCATGTTGGTTGATCTCACAATAGAGCATGAGATGCTATCCCTTATGGATGGTTTCTTTGGCTATAATCAGATCAAGATTACACTAGAAGATCAATATAAAACTTCCTTCACCATCCCTTGGGGCACCTTTTGCTACAATGTCATGCCCTTTGGACTCAAGAATGCGGGGGCAACCTATTAGTACACCATGACTATTATCTACCGTTACCTCATTCATATCATAATGGAAGATTATGTTGATGACCTATTGGGGAAGTCCAAGAATAGAGAAGAACACCCTATTATCTTTAAGAAATTTTTTGAGTGGTTAGAGCACTAAAAAATGTGTTTGAATCCAAAGAAATGTGTATTCGGGGTTACATCAAGAAAGCTATTGGGATTCATCATCTCCAAAAGGGGTATACAGGTAGATCCAACTAAGTTCAAAGCTATAATGGAAATTCCCCTACTGTGTAATCTCAAGCAGTTAAGAAGCCTTCAAGGGAAGTTACAGTCCATCAGATGGTTCATAGTTCAGCTAGCTAACAAGTTTCAATCATTCACCCATATCCTACAAAAAGATACCACCTTCAAGTGGGATCCAGAGTGTTAGCAAAGCTTTGAAAAACTCAAGGAGTACTTGGCTCATCCACCCATCCTCATGCCTCCTATTCTAGGTAAACCACTTTTGTTGTACATTTCAGCTACTTCAGTTGTACTAGGGGCATTATTAGTTGAGCATGATGAGTCCTCTAAAGAGTGTGCAATCTACTACATCAATTGAACATTAGTTGGCTAAAAATTCAACTATTCTCTGATGGAAAAGGCTTTTCTAGCTGTAGTCTTTAGTTCACAAAAGCTTCACCATTACAAGCTCAATCATCTTGTGAAGCTAATATCTAAAGTTGATCCACTTAAGTATTTGTTGTCCAGAACTTCTTTGACTGGCTGCATGGCTAAGCGGGTCATGTTACTGAGTGAATTTGACATACAGTAGGTGGACCATAAGGTGATCAAGGGATAAGCAATATCAAATTAGTTGGAAGATGCTCCTTTGGTGGATGCCTATCCTTTGGTAGCTGAATTTTCTGATGAAGAAGCCCTCACAATCAGAGAAGTAGATACATGGACGCTCTATTTTGATGGGTCATACACTCATAATGGAGCTAGTGTGGGTGTCTTATTTGTCACTCCTCAAGGTGACTACATTCCAAAGTCACTTAGATTAGCATTCCCATGAAAAAACAACATATCAAAGTATGAAGCTCTTATCATAGGTCTTAGGCTCGCCATTCAATGGAACATCACTCATTTGTGAGTCTTTGGCGATTCTCAGTTGATTATCAAACAAGTCAATGATGAGTTTCATATGGAAGATGACAAGTTGTTACCTTACAAATGCATGGTGGATGACTTTAAGAAATACTTCACCCTTGTCTAGTTTGAACAGATCTCCAGAGTTCAGAATAAGGCAGCTGATGTGATGGCTACAATCGGATCCCTTATTGATATGCCTAAGGATTGAATGGATTGTGACTTCCTTGTTGAAAAACAATTAATCCCCACATATGATATCCCTGAGAGTGAGATGGTGTGTGATATTGCAGGTCTTGAGTCACCATGGTACAATGACATTTAAACCTACCTTCATGATAACATCCTACCTCATGACCTTACATGAAATCAACATAAATTCTTCATCGAACATACCTCCAGCTATACCATCATGGGAGATACACTTTATTGTTGTGGGTATGATGGAACTCTTCTTAGGTGTCTAAACGAATCAGAAGCCCACACTACGTTAACTGAAGTACATAGTGGTGTCTGTGGGGCCCATTCTAATGGCATGGCCTTAGCCAAAAGGATCCTTGGAGATGGATATTATTGGCCTATAATGGAGGATGACTTTTGCGATTTCATGAAGAAATTCTTACCCTGTCAGCAAGATGTGGATTTAATACATTCTCCTGTACAAGATTTGCAACCTATCATAGCACCATGGCCCTTTTGTCAGTGGGGTTTTGACTTGATCAACAAGATCTACCCTCCATCTTCTGATGACCATGCTTTCATAATCACCGCTATTGAATATTTCATGAAGTGGGTAGAAGCAATTCCACTCTCTCAAATTACAAGTATTCAAATCTCCAAATTCATCCTCTTCCATATTCTCTGTAGATATGGAATCCCTTCCACCATCATCACTGACAATGGAAAACCATTCAAAAACTAGTTCATGAAACTCCTCTGTGAGACTTATCATATCCAACATCGTTGGTCCACACTCTATTACCCCAGGTAATGGTTAAGCGGAGGCAACCAAAAAAACACTTATAAAGATTCTTAAAAAGGTGGTCAATAGCATTGGTCGAGATTGGAACCTCCATCTCCATCCAACCCTTTGGGCTTATTATACCTCCATCTGCACTCCTACTAGTGCCACTCCATATTCTCTTGTCTATGGTGCCAATGCTATCTTGTTGATCGAAGTCAAGATCCCCTCACTTAGAATATCTCTGAAGAACCTCATAAGTGATGAAGACACTCAGGTTACACAACTCAGTCAATTGGAGCTCCTGGATAAAAAGTGTATTTGAGCCTACAATCATCTTCAAGCATACCAATGTCTTAGGAGGAGCTACAACAAGAAAGTTTGTCCTCACCAGTTTAATGTTGGTGATCTAGTCCTCAAGGAGAATCATTGTACTTAGCAAGATCATGACAAAAAAGGAAACTTTGAGGAAAATTGGCTAGGTCCTTATGTTGTCATAGCTAAATATGGATCTAGGGCATATAGGCTTGCTACACCTATAGGGGAGCCCCTAGAGGAGCCTATCAACATCATGCACCTGAAAAGGTTTTACACCTAAGTTAGTTGGGTAATCCTATCCTTAAAAATACCAAAAAAAGTAAAAAAATGTCAAAAATACAAAAAATCTAAAAATAGTAAAAAGAAATAATCTATCCTATGGTGAAAACCACCCTTTGGTGGTGCCTTGGATAAGTACGTTTGGTGAAAACCTGGTAACAAGTGCCATTCATAGAGGGCTTAATCATTATCTACCTTGCATCCTGGTTGCTTTATGCTTCCATCCATCTTATCCTCACATCCTATCCTAGCATCCTATTCATACAGTCCTTCCATCCGTGTTTGCTTATCTACCACTTGGTATGTTTTGGTTAAGCATTAGAGGATCCTCATTAGCTATCCATAATCCTAAGCTTATATCCTTAATTTGAGCTTGCATCATCTATTCGTGTTGTTATTCAGTCTCTCATCTTCATCTAGGGTCCTTCATCGTGTCGATCTTCATTAGGTCTCATCCTGTCATGTTATTAATAACAAATTTGACTGCATACACCTTCATGTGGGCGTGGTCCACCCTGATATATATCCTCATTATTTTTTAGTATCTAGAATAGTACAGTCTACAAACTAAATTTGGATCTTCCCCCAAGGCTTTTGTTTGTCCTGTCGTGTTAGTCTTTCATCATTTGTCTATCTGGTTTCATCTTTTGTCATCGGTATTCTTTTAACTATGTTTCCCCTGCGCTTTCATGTAGGCAAGGTCAATCATTTGATCTGTCCTAGGGCTTTGTCCATTCGGTCTTCTCCATTCATCTTGGTCTCCATTATCCTCTTTTTTATTTTACCCATGGTCTTTTATCAAACTATGAGGGCTCTGTGCTTTCACGTAGGCATGCTAATCTTTGATGAACCCCCGAGCCCCTAGGTCTTTAGGGTGTGTTGGTCTTGTGTCATGTGTCTCGTGTCGTGTCATCAAGTATATCCCTATCTAGTGTTGGTAAGCGCAATTGATCATGCTATAATCGTGATAGGCCATGGT
>VDFB02033963.1:0-34353 GCA_007258455.2 Sequoia sempervirens | reverse complement strand
TACAACTTTCTTGTTTAACCTTTTCATCTCCTTCATAAATACTTTCAAGTTTATCCCAAACATTTTTGGTAGTCTTAAGATTCATAACTTTAACTAATTTAGAATTTGAAAGATTATTTGTCAAAATAAATTTTGCTTGAGCACTTACCTCATGTCCCTTGATCTTCTCACTTCTACTTAGACCATTTTTATGTGGAACATATTGATTATTTATTTCTTTTTCAATCTCAAATCCATGAGCTAACATTTATCCTTCCATCTTTGTCTTCCAGAATGCATAGTTTGTTCCATCAAATCTAGGGCAATCAATTTGCTTCATCATCCTAGATCTACCTTAAGCGATTAAGCTCTTCACCAAGGAACCTTTCTCTAATAAAAAATATTGAATGAACAAGACAACTAAGAGGGGGGGTGAATAATCTATAGCAAATTAAAACATCAAAACCCTCAACAGTAATCAAATCCACATGCATTCATTAAAATTGTATTTTGTTAAAGTAGTTAATCATGAAATGCAAATAACAAAAACTAAAATAACAATACCACACATAAGAGAACACCATATTTATGTGGAAAACCCAAAGATGGAAAAACCATGATGAGGATTAGCTCACAATATAATTAATTACAAAACGGGTACAAGGGCTCATTGTTAAAATAAGACACACTATCCAAAAAGGCTCATAACCAGGGCTCACTACCACAAAAATAAATACAAGAAGATAGAATAATATTTTCTCAATGCAAAAAGGTATCCACTAAAATTTCTCACACACTTTCATAGCCTTGAATGAATGATTATGGACGCCTTCAACTCACTACCTTTAGGAATCCAACACTTTAAATTTCTCACAACTCTATTCAAAATTGCATCTACACTTCTGCAATTCTTATCACTTACAACACTTGCATCGATCTCACATTCAAAGCAACATGGAATCCACCACAATTTCTCACACACTTTCATAGCCTTGAATGAATGATTATGGACACCTTCAGCTCACTGTCTTTAGGAATCCAACACTTTGAATTTCTCACTTCTCTACTCAAATTTGCATATACACTTCTATAATTCATATCACACACAACACTTGCATAAATCTCACATCTATCTTGCTTCTCTCTTTCATCTCAAAACAACACCACACTCATTTACATCAACCTCAATGTCGAAAACCTTCTCCAAGGTCGAAAACTATCTGTTAAACTTACAAATTCAAATTAGGTTGACACCTAAACATTTCCACGGTGGATAGGAATGAAGGTGACCCATATAAATAATTAATTAGGACCCAAATACATCCCAACACACCTCAACATGCTTCCAAAACTTCACATGTAGTGCTAACACAAGGTCGTCCAATACCTATGCTAAACACCATAATCATTAAGTACATGCTTCCTTAAATTAATTTGAAACTTCCAAAACACAAAATTCACTTGAACACAATGTAGAATAATCTTAAAACCTCCAGAGATCCAACAAACACTACATCCAAACTCACATCATATAAATACTTCAACTTAGAACATCTAATAAACCTCAATCACGCATTGACACATGAAACACACTATACTATACCAAATCAAGTGAAACCTTGAATTCTAAAAGATACAAACATTATAATCAACTTCCCAAATTTTCACAACTTGAAGCCAAACTATGGAGAAACATGGAGAAAATACATTTCTTATAGACCACATAAAACATCACTGAAAAATTGGTTCACACATTGGTGAAAATATCTCACTTTGTACAATGATCCAAAAGCCCAAATTCTAATATATAGAAACCTCTAACAACTTTGAGCAACATATCAGATCTGCATAGGCGTAGCATCAACATAGAAGAAATGCAGAGCACATCTCGGAGCACGTTCTGAATAATTGCACTACACGGTTTTCTCTATTTATCAAATTTTCTCAAAATCACTTGGAAACCAAGTACCAGAGACATCATTTCTACATGTTACTTCATTCCAAATCATCTCCAAACACTACAATAAAAATATAGCTCCATATACTCACAAAACTTCCTCAATATCTCAACTACACATGTACATCCTATAACAACCTGTTCTCCTCTTTTTCATAACTTTCTTAATATCCTCGACATCTTCATCATGCAACAAAATTCCTTAGTACATAGTTGACATCAATGACAACACCAGTCAATTGACATCCCTTTGACATTAGTGACAACATCTTCATACTTGTAACTTGGGTTGGGCCCAATAAGTTAGTTACATATATGGGTTTTTTTTTTGTTGTCTCTCCATCCTTAAAATATAGGTGTGAAAGGTTATACAAGAAAATTGAAAGGAAGCATGAAAAATGCGAACTCATTTGTTATCCTTGGATGGTAGGATTCAAAAGGTGCAAAAGGTAATTGTCTCCCACTTAGTTTATTTCCCCTCTACATATATTTTTGTAAATTTTCATTTTGAAAAGGTACAAAAGATATTGAGAGCCTTTATACAGTTGGGTGGTAAAGGGGTATAGATAAGAAACATTGTTAAGTGGTCTTGGTGTTGCTTACCAAAAAAATTGAGGGGTGGGCTTTGAAGGATATAAGAATCCAAGGCCTTGCTCTTATAGATAAATGGATTATTAAAAATCATATGAGAGGGATGGCCCTTGAAATTTTTTGTTGAGAAATAATCTGGCCCTATCTAAACCAAGAATAAGGTAAGAAATCATTACTTTGAGTCTACAAGATATTTTGTTTGGCCAAATTAAGGTTAGAATTTTTTTCTCTACAACTTTTAATGGTATGTGGAAGGCTTGGGGAAGGTCAGGTATTTGGTGTGTAATGGTAATTCTTTTTCAAGTAGCTCAGGGTTATTTGTGAATAACAAATCTATTTGGTTTGACTTATTCCTTAATGGTAAATCATTGGCCCTGTCCCAAGGGTGTTATACTAAGGCATGGGCCTCCTTGGGGGTTGAATTATTTTAGGATATAATTGAGTAGGTTTTCAAAAAAATTGGGAGTAGATGAGGTTAGACTTTGATGTTTCACTATCCCGAAAAATAACATATTCCATGTTTAAACATGCCTTGGGGAATGAGATGTCTCCAATTGTAGCTATTAGTGAGGATGAGCTATATAAAAAAATATGTTGGAAGGATGGTTCTATGTTTTTTGGTATTTTTTTAAATAAGATATATTGCATGATAACTAGTATGGGAGATATCACTTCTTGGTTTAATGAAACTTGGGGTCTTGATTGGTTAGAACCATTTAAGTGGTCTATTTTTTATCATGTATTTGGTCTAAATCTGGTGAACCAGAAAAGCTTATTTTATATGGCTTTTTCTTTTAAAAAACTCGGTGTGTACTCAGTTCTTTAGTCTTATGAAATTTATACAAGAAATTGTAGCTTGTGTGAACAAGTTGAATCTTTTGAACATCTTTTTCTATTGCTCATTTTCTCTTTCTTTATGCTCTTTATTTCTTGGTAATCATAATGGCTTGGATGATAAAGAACGTTTTTCTTGGACTTAAATTCTTGCTAGTTATGTAAATGCTTTTATTATTATTTTCAATGTGTTTTGGCTTGTTCTCACAAATGAGATTTACATATGATTTATTTGGAAAAAGAGAAATGAAGAGGTCTTCCATGACAAGAGAAGATATCTTACTAATTTATGTAGTGAACTCAACTTTCTTACTATTATGTTGTAGGTCAATAGTTTCAAAGATTCCCAAAAACAAGTTTATGATCCTACTGAAGGAAGTCTTGGTCATTATTTACAAAATAGAGATCAAACCTACCCATTTATTTCCATAGTGGAGGAACAATTTGAACAAGGAGGAGCTGAATATACTCAAGGAAATCATGGACAAACACAAGATTCAAAAGTTAATTGAAAGAGACAAACCTAGCAGATATCCAAGGGATAGATATCAACCAATGACTAAAGACATGTTGATCCAGATCTGATAGAGCCACCCATTGGGACCTATGACTATGACAAATGTGAGATCAGTAGCAATTTAAAATGCTATTGGGAGTAAATAGTTGGTCTTCTCTTGTTCCTATATTTTGATTGTAATATCTTGATGTATAAAGACTTGTGATCTCATATTTTATGATCTAAACTTCGTAACTATGGAACTCTAGCTCTTTATATTGTAATAACTATGTTTTGTTAACAACTATATATATATATAAATAAACAATTATAAATGAAGATTGCTTACTATATACACATGTTTGATTTCTAACCTAGCCAAATTAACTTGGATGATTGTCATATATACACTTTTTTATTTTTGTGTCATGAAGAATAAATCTATCTATTATATCATTCTTCAAAAACCTTGCTAAATAGACTAGAGATAAATATATGTATACATAATTTAAAAAGGATATTTTTACTTAACAAAATGAATCAAAGAAAAGGAGAAATGAGATCATATTAGGTGCTTGTCACTTGCATAATATTTAAAGAGTTATGAAAGAAAGAGGCATACATATCTCTTTATCAATTAAATATTTAATTAGAAAGAGATTGAAAATATTTGTGATTTTTTTTAATTTACATAGAGAATTAATAATCATTAGGATTGATCTTATAGTTATGTATTCTTGTCTTGAATGTCCCTTTGTATGGACATTGCATTTGAATCAAGGTTCAAACATGTGACCACTCTTTGCATTTTTTAATAGCTCAACCATCATCTAACACAAATATATTTTTGAGGATGATTATTTTTTAATTTTTCTTTGTTAAAAATAAATTTTAGCCAATAAAAGATAAGTATGTTGGTTAATTTCAAAGAACCAAGTAGATCCCACTAAGCATCTATGAATTTTCCAAATTCATCTGTTGAATACTTAGGAGGTGATTGACCAATGAATGAGAGGAAGCTAGGATGCTTCCCTCCTACACTTTCAGTTCTGTAAGACCTGAAAGGGTGTTCCAACAATGTGCATCCTATAAGCTTGCTACAAAATTATACCACACATTGCACAATTAAAATATGCATTCTCAATTCAAATGCTAAATCGATGAAATCTTTAAAGAAACTAGCAATTCCGTCGAAAGATCACACTTCCAAAGTTGAGAATTCATACAACACCAACCACAACAAAGGTAGATCGATTAAAAGATTATTTATGAATGTTGTTCTTAAATTAGATAACTAGAACCATGGGAAATGCATATAATACCTAAGATCAATGACATATCTCAAGGAAAGGAGTCAAAACACAACAAATTGAACTATAAGGTGATTTTAATCCTAAACATCCATGATCTTCATGAGATTTCCTTGCAATTCACATATCAATACTCAAACTCTATGACTACTTATCAGATTCACTAAACAAGTATACAAATTCATGATTTAATCAAAGAATTTTAACTAATCCATTGAACTAAAGCCTAAATTAAAACACACATCAAAACATTATAATGAAGATTATTGAAAGGATTCTTGATTGAATTTTTATTAATAATTTAGATACAATGTAAATTTGGAGAGACAATGGACTCAAGAGATTTCAATAATTGTTCAGATATGCTCATAAACCATATAATTGACAAAATTCACTTGCTTGACTCAAAACTTAAGATACAAACTTCAAATATGTTCTCTCTGTGTTCACAATTTGCATAATTTGGATCTAGAATTCAACAGGAGACCGATACTAATGGCCCTAAATTTCCTCTAATGAGAACAAGGGACAAAACAAGCTTCAGGCCAAAAAGTACACATGTTACATTTCAATTTGACTGCAATAACATATATTCCCTTTGCAGTTATATTTACACTTTCAATTGGAGGGAACATAGATGAGACAAAGTTTATTTCCATTTTCTAAGGAGGATCGACCTTCCTTCCAAAAGGTTCTTTTTTGAAAAGAATAATCTTCTAACTGTTGCATCATATTTATTCCTTCGAGCAAAATGACAAAAATATGTAAAAGATGGAAAAGGTGAATAAACATCCAAGTCAACATCCCAGTCATCGGTGATCAGCATTTACTTGTAATGTTTTCAATTTGGAGACACATATCTTTTATGCATTGCAATCTCTAAGGTGAAACCTACACTATACTTGACCAAGTATATGTGTTCTCCATGAACTTGTGTTCACAAATCCAATTCATCAATAAATATCCTCTTCCACTACCCATATTCTGCATTAGATGGAAAATTGAGATAAATGATTTCATCCATCTTCTTTTTATATGGAGAGTACTTCACCATTACTAAATTGGATTCCTTATCAAAATCTTCTAGAATTCTGATGATGAAAGACAATTTTTCCAAAGCATTCTTCAACATATCAATGTCAACCTTCTCACAAATAAGAGTTTCTTGGGAAACAATTTTGTTGTCCACCTTGTCCTTCCATGTTTGTAGGGGTTTCACCTCATCATATGTATGTTGAATATCAAGTAACAATGTCAAATCTACCTCATCAAACTTGGCCTTCAATTCTCTTATTTTCTACTCTAATGGAGCAACATACCCCTGAAACTTTTGTTCCCTAACCTCACTAACAAACCTATAAGTTGGGACCACCCCCAGATATCTATCCTCCTACTACTTAGTCCCAATTTCCATGAATCTCAAATTATCAACCCCACGAATCCATTTATCTAGGATTGGGGTAGTCAATTCCTTATCCCTCTAAGATAACCTTATTGCTCACAACATTAAACAATAATTTGAATGAACACTATTCAATTTACCTTGAATCTCTTTATTTAGATGTTTCAAAATAGTATGAAAAATCTTTTAATTTTTCTCATGCATGGTGTTTTATACCTATTCAAGCAATCGTTTGTATTCTTCAATTTGTAGTAGTAATTCCTCCTTGGTAGGGTCAATTGATGGAGTTGCACCTGATGTGCTTGGTTCCTCAATTGTAAGTGGTTCCTAACCCATGTTATATGTAACTATTGTTAAGGCCTATTCTAGTGGAATAGGAGATTGAGGTTGTGTCATTGGAGATGTGGGTGTAGGGATACTTGAGCTAGTTGGGCCTTGTGCCCTCAATATTTCTATCTGCTACTTGTATAATGCTACCTCACTTTCTAGTACTACCAACTTTTGTTGACTTCCTTTATATTCATGAGCCAGTTCATTGTACTTACTCCTATACCTGTCCCTTTCATGAGCAAGGCTCTCTCCTATTGCTTTAGCAAATTTTGCAACATTTAATACCATATTTGTTGCTTCCAAGGTTAGAGTTTCAAAGACTCTCTTTATAACCAATTGTACGCTGAAGTTAGTTGGCACAACAACTACTGGCTTTCTAGATCCCAAAGACAATGACCAAACTGCCAATGCATCCCATTCTTCACTGAATGTTGATCCTTGAAGTTCTAATTTTCCTCTTCTTCATTTTGAAATAGGAGCTTTTCAAACCTCCTTATGGTGTCCAGCAACACTGCATCAACTATGTCCCACTCAAGTAGCAACAATACACCACCCTTTTGTACAAGTTCTCTAGCCTCCTTAGCTATAATGTTTTAGAACTCCTCCCTCATAAAGTTTTCCTTACATTTTCCTAAATAGTACCCTCAGGGAGTTCCAGTTGTAAGATCCTTTCTCTAGCCACATTTTTTGCATATTCTAAGGCTTTTTCTCTCCATATAAAATCCTTGAATTCCTTGGTTTCAATAAAAGAATCATCTTCCATGAATGCTTTGCAGGCTTCTTGCCTCAAATCATCTACATTGCTCAAACCACTAAGATTGACCTTTCCATCTCTAAGGCCACTTTCTCTTGAACTTGAGGAAAATTCCCTTATGGGAGAAGGCATTCCTTGTTGCATTTCTTTAGGAGTAATAGGAATATCATCCTCCTTTGTATCAACATAGTCAACTACCCCTTTAGCCTCAATATTTTGCTTCTTAGTGGGTGGTTGCTTTGATGGTGCAGGTCTTCTAGGGGGTGAATCTACATCAATCACAATGGATGGAGCTTGTCTTGGGGTGATGGCACTGATATCTCAGGATAATTTTCCCTTCATCCCTCTGATGTAGTAGGGGTTGGCAATATTTTCTTTTTTTCTATTGTCTTCTTCTTCCTAGAATATATTCTTATCTTTGATTGTGGTTGGTAGGAGGGTCTCCCCTCCATTACTACATTGGGATCTCCCTCAACTGCCACTAACTTCCCTTTATCTATAACCGCACACTCTTATGTTACAACACCCACTATGCTCTGAAAATTGTCCATAACATGCATAATTATATTGAACTCACCTTTAATATTGGGCATAGCATCATAGTTGGGATTGGATTTATTAACCTTCTCCACCATCTTATTGAAAGCTAGATATTTTATTTCCTCTCCTCTTGATCTTGGAAGTCAAAAAAATTCCTGATTACATCCTCAAGAGAGTAAAAGTTGTGTACAAAAGAGCCACTTCTATGCTTTTCCTTCATTTCAGCAATAAATCCTTTAGGGTCATGGTTTCTTGGTCGCATAGTGTTTAATTTGTATGGTGTAAGAATATTCACCAAGTCCTTCCATCCTCCCTTTGCTATTACAAAATCAGCAAATGTTGTCCATTCTGGGAAGAATGAGCCCTTTTTCAGTGTCTCAGACAGGTGTACCATTTGAGCTCCTCCTTGTTGCCTCATGATCTCTAGAAATCCAATCCTTAGTGGCACATCTCTTGGTAGTACAAATGGATTCACATTTGTGCCATAGACTCTAAAGATTGTTATGTTGGGATATGGGATTATATCCCCCCAATTGTGGATCAAATTCAAATCTCCTCTCCATTCCATAGGCCTCAAGAAGTCATGGATATCCTTGGGAATCCTTGGTGGATCATATACTAGGAACCTCCTCAGATTTGAGGCAAAGGAATTGTGGAAAACCACATAATCAAATTTATGGTCATCTTTTTCAAAAATTTGGGTCCAACATTGGATAGGTAGATCAATGTCATCTTCCTTTCTCTTCAATGTCATATCCTTCTCAAAATTCTTCTCACCTTTAAATAAGAACAAGTGCATTAAGAAAGAATACCACTAGAAATGTACCCAATCCTTTCCTCCTTGCAACTCAAATAAACCCTTGTGGATACACTCTACCAAATATGTGGCATAGTCATAAACTATATTGAAGGTTGGGTGTTGTAAATGTGCTTCCATATAACTATACTCTCTTGGTAAGGTGTAAGGTGGAGTGAAACCAATGATCTGGCATAAGGAATAGACTATTTTCTTGAAGTAGTTAGCAAAATACTTCATGGGGAAGGGTTTATATTCATCTCTAGCAATCTTTGTTTTTTTCGTATTCTTCCCAACCCTGATGTTGGTAGTGTGCATAGGTAACATTGTTGTTCTAAGCATCACCCTAGTGTTCTCATATTCCTTTCTGAAGACATTCATATTAATAGGAATCATATCCTTGTTCCACTCATGTAGCTGAAAAATCTATATATTTTCTTCTCTAGTTACTTTAAACATCTCCTTCCCATCAAATGCTATGATTACTTTGAAAATTGGGTTATATCTTGCACCAATGTCCTTTAATAGGTCAACATCCATGTATACATTGAGAACTACCAGCTTTCCCATGTATAATCTCCAAGGATTGCAAATAGGCACACCAAGATTTCTATTTCCAAACCAGTGTTCAAATAATTCCCATCCAGTGAAAGGAACATGGGCACCCTTAATTGAACATTGCTTGTCCATTAATCCTTCTTTGATTCAGGTCCATAAAACATAAGTCCTCCCTCAACATTTTTGTTAGTTCAGGGTTTCAATAGGTTGACTATATCTTGGAACAATGGTTTGGGTGGTGTTGTAGAGCCGGTGGTTTGTGTTTGGGGCACCATTGGAAATGGGATGAGTTCAAACTAATTTAGGGATTTGGCACAAAAGGATTTAAGACCTAGCTATTAATTCAAACCTAGGGCTTGGCTCGAAGGTACAAAATTTGAAAGGTTTGATAGAATTATGACTTTCTAAAGCAAATTCAAACCTTAGTAACACAATTAAAACAAAGCAAAAAAGCCAATTTGACTGAATACACAGTGAATATTAACCCTAATTTCAAATAGTTTGAATAAATCACATAAATTCGCATTTTTTTTACTTAAGATCTTTTATTCACAGGAAACCCTAATGTTGATCATGTTGAACTTTGAAAATTCCTTTTCTCAATCTCCTATGTGCTCCAAATTTGTTTGCAATTCTCAATTATATGAAAACCAATCATTTACATCTAGTTTGAGTGAAATTAGGTAGCTTTAGAAGTCATTTTTTCCATTACTACTCACTCATGCAAAGAAAAAATGACTACCATGTTCATACCTTCAGTTTTGAATGTCCTCCATCAATCTCCCGATGAGATGGCCTTTTTGATGACTTAGATCGAGTCAATGATGTTTGAATTTCCATCATTGTCATGTGCCACTCCATTGGCCAATGAGATTTTTCTAGCTAGACACTAACTCATCTACCCCTAGGCTTCACTTTTTGTCTTTCCAAGTGACCATAGAATCCACGTGTTGGTAGCCCACTGACCCCACAACTTTTATTAAAGGAATATTTTAATCCTGCAGGGTGAGTTGGGAACAACTACTTGATTCAATCTGACCATCACATCTTGGTCATTGATTTGAAAGCTTAAGACACTAGGTTCAACAGTGAATACCAGGCCCCACACCCATGGTGGTACACGCATCAAAAGCATGTTGACCTCGTAGCTTTTATTTAACCATTATTTTAATCACACAAGGCTTGCAATGAATAGCCTGGATCAACCCTTGAGATAAAATGGTTGGTAATATTTGCATATGCAACAAATTTAGTTTTAAAGACAGGGTCATGACTAGGTTGACAAGACTTAACCCTTGGGAAGAAAGACTTAATACATAAGTCTTTAAACATGAAATATTTAGCCCGACTATGGAAAAATTGAAACGTTAAAATTATAGATGGTGACCGAAAGACTTAGACAAAAGGGGTCAGTGCCAATAACAATTTCAATGGTCTGAGTTACAACTAAAGTGACTAGCAACGAGGTGTGACAGGTCAACAGAGGATTAGAAAATTCAAGGCTTATGACTATACAAATTTTGAAAAGAGGGTTTTTAACCTAAATCCTAACCCTACCCTCAGACATACAAGCTCAAAATCATGACAAGGCAAGACTCACCTCTAATTTTCAAAAAAAAATCAGTAGCTCTACCTGTGGTTCATGCTCGGGGACACATACCCCTAGTGGGTATGGTGAGAATCAATATCTCATGGTGAAGCAAACCAAGATAGAGAGACAAAAAACCTAGGAGCTTGCCCGGACAAGGAAAGCAAACACAACTGAAAGAAAACACACCAAACCTATGTACACTAATTACAAAAATATACAATGTACATGGAAGATAACCTATTTCAAGATAAATAGGACTTCAAGAATTGTCCATGTACTGGCATTTCTAGAATTTCACCTATTAAGGATTGCAAGAAATATGAGTCCTCTTCTTGTGTATCTGTAATCAAATATGGCCCAAGCCACAGAGGATCAAACTTCTTGTGTTTTCCTTTGTCTTCCATCCTTGCATTCCACATTGAGACCATGCATCCAACTTCAAATTTCCTTTCAATGGCCTTGTTATCATATAGGTGTTTAACTTGAAGTTGCAGCTTCTCATTTCTTTTATGAGCTTCTCTTCTAGTTTCATCAAGCCCAACTAACTCTTCCATCCTGTGTTGTATCGCATCACATATGTCAGTATCATACTCTTGAACAAACTTGTACATCTGTAACAAGTTTTTATGAGGTATCCTTGCTTCTACTCGATAAACAAGGTTAAATGGTAACTACCCAATGACCCTCTTTATTGTAGTCCTATTTTCCCACAATGCAAGCTACAATTTTGAATCTCGGGCTTTCTTGTTCTTCTCAATCATCTGTTTGATGATCTTCATCAAACTCTTGTTTTTTTATTTTTCTTGTCCATTTCCTTGAGGGTGATAGGGAGATGAGTAGGAGACACATATACCATGCTTATTTCAAAAATTAGTAAATTCCTTGGATTTGAAGCACATGGCATTATTAGAAATGATTCTTTCTAGTACTCCAAATCTAATTAGTATATTATTCATCAAAAAATCAATCACCATTTTTCTTGTTGCTTTATTTGTGGGAATTTATTCTACCCACTTTGTAAAGTAATCTATTGCAACAAGGATCCAAAGTTTCCCCTGCTTGATTTGCCTAACATTTTTCCAATAAAATCAATGCCCTATTGTTGAAAAGGAGCTTGAACTGAGATTGGCTTAAGAGGTAGATTACCTGAGAACTTTAATTTACCAATGAACCTCTAGCATGCATCACATCTCTTAACAAACATATGAGCATATTTAAATTTAGCTGGCCACCAAAATCCTATTCTCAATATCTTGTGATCAGTTGTTTTCTCCATGTAGTGACCTCCACATGCTCCTTTGTGCATTTCAATTAAAATTTCTTCTACCTAATCTCAATCTACACATCTTAGTAATACACCTTTTGGGCTTCTCCACTAGATTTCACCATCAATAATGATATATTTGATAGCCTACAACTTAAGAGTTCTTCTCTCATTATTAGGCATGCCTTTAGGGAATTGCATTATCTACAAGTATTCCACAATTCTTTTGTACCATTCACAAGTCTGCGTGTCACATATGGGCACGACATTTTCATGTTCAACTTGATTTATCTGATTGGATTCCAAGTTGGTCTTAGTCATTAACTTAGCTAGACCTTGACCTCTTACCAGCTTTGTAATTTAAATATCAATATTGAACTCTCAAATCCTATTGATCCACCCGCATCTTCGACCTGTGGTCTCCTATTGAGTGAAAATATCTTTAACTGTTGCACTTGGAACACATGCTACAACAAATTCTCCCATCAAATATTCCTATTTTTTTTACATCTTTGACCAATGCATAGGCCTGCTTCTTTGTGGCATCATACTTAAGCTCAACAGCCTGTAAAGACTTGTTGAAGAAAGCAATTGGCTACTCAAAGCCTTCATCATTCTTCTATAATAACACTCCTACCATAGTATGGAAAGAAGCAAAAGTGAATAGTTGAAATGGATTTGAATAGTCAGGGGATTTGAGCATAGGTGCCTCTTTAATGTCATCCTTTATAGCTTGAAAGGATTTGGTAGGCTCTTGTGTCCATACCACCTTTTCTCCTTTCTTCAACATTTTAGAGATAGGCCTAACAATTTCTACAAAGTTTGTGACAAACCTTCTTGTGTTGGTGTGGAGCTTGATCAATCTCCAAGTGGGAGATTGTTGGTATATGGCGATTGATCATTCTATACTATATAGCCCATGGTATACTGTACACCCTAGCCCCTATCCTTTCTAGGGTCCGAGGTTGGGCTGGGCCCCGAGTGGGGGTTCAGGGGCAGCAACCCCCGAAAAGTGGGGGTTCAGGGGCGGCAGGCCCCGAGAAAAATTTTCCTCCTACCTTTTCGCGTGATCACCGAAAAAGGGAAAAATCAATGAAAAAAAAATCCAATTTTGTAGAACCCTAAAATCTGGAAGCTTCTAAGCTTGTTAAAAAGGGGTTCAGATGGGTATTACAGTATGATGATAAAAACATGATTATTCCCAAGATTGTAATAAGTTTTACTGGATAATAAAAGTATTGGATGGCTGCGGTTTGGTGGATGTAGCCCAGATTGGGTGAACCACGTTAAATTCTTTGTGTTATGATTTATTTTGTGTGTGTGTTAGTTTCTCTGTTTATTAATTAAATCTGCATTTAAATGTTAGATATCTACCATCTCTAACCCTAACAAGTGGTATCAGAGCGGGTTGTGTTTCGATTATCATCTGTAGGAAGGTCTCACGGCTGATTGGGAGTCTCACGGTTGAGTGGGAGCAATGGCAGATGAGGGTAAGAAGGTTGAGAAGTTTAATGGGTAGAACTATCAGTTATGGAAGATGCAGATGGAGGACTATCTCTATCAGAAGGATTTATGGTGGCCATTGGAAGGAAAACCAAGAAACCCGCAGCAATGTCCGATGAGGACTTGGATAGAAAAGCTCTTGGCAGTATTCGTTTATCCTTGGCACAATCGGTAGCGTTCAATATTACAACAACAAAGACAACTCAAGAGTTGATGGAAACCCTGGCGAAGTTATATGAAAAGCCTTCTGCTTCGAATAAGGTATTTCTTATGAAGCGTTTATTTAATATGAAAATGGTAGAAGGTGGGTCTGTTACTAATCATTTAAATGAGTTTAATATGGTCACTAGTCAATTAACTTTTGTAAAAGTAAACTTTGATGAAGAAGTTAGGGCTCTTTTGATTTTGTGTTCTTTTCCTGAAAGATGGAATAGCTTGGTAATGGATGTTAGCAATTCTATTTCTGGTTCAAATACATTGAAGTTTGATGATGTTGTTGGTGTTATTTTGAGTGAGGAAAT
This sequence comes from Sequoia sempervirens, assembly GCA_007258455.2. Classification (NCBI taxonomy): domain Eukaryota; kingdom Viridiplantae; phylum Streptophyta; class Pinopsida; order Cupressales; family Cupressaceae; genus Sequoia; species Sequoia sempervirens. The sequence continues at coordinate 19,927 of VDFB02033963.1, read as the reverse complement.
CTGTAGGAAAAGCTTAGGTGGAACATCCACATCAGGAAATGTTTTGAATGCAGAAAGCAGGGGCAGAGCAAAGGAGAGAGGAAACAATTCTGGATATCGTGGGAAGTCATGAGGAAAATCAAAGGACAGAAAGTCCCAATTTAGAGACAAGAAGGATTGTTGGTACTGTGGTAAGCCGGGTCATTTAAAGAAAGATTGTTGGTCTCAAAAAAATAAAGGAGACAAAAATGAAGTAAAGAGGAAAATGTGGTAAGTAATAAATTTGATGAGGATGCTTTGATTCTTTCCCTTGATAATACTGATGATTCTTGGGTGTTAGATTTAGGGGCTTTATTTCATGCTACCCCCCATAGAAGTTATTTTCTTGATTATGTCCAAGGGGATTTTGGGCTGGTTTATTTAGGAGATAACAAACCCTGTCAGATTGTTGGAAAGGGAAGAATCAAGATTAAGTTGAAGAATGGGAATCATTGGCTACTACGTGAGGTAAGGCATGTTCCAAAGTTCAGCAGAAATTTAATTTCAGCAGGGCAACTAGATGATGAAGGTTGTGTTGTTACTTTTAGTGATAAAAACTGGAGGGTCACAAAGGGTGCCTTAGTGGTAGCAAAAGGTGTGAAAGTAGGCACCTTATATCTTTGTATAGGTCATACTGTTCCTTCTACTTTAATTGTTACAGAAAAAGGTCAATGTTCAGGAACAGTTGTTGCAATTCAGCAGGTAGAAGATCATACAGTTGTTGTGGACTCTGAATCAACATTGTGGCATAATAGACTTGGGTATATGAGTGCAAAAGGTATGAAATTACTTCATTCAAATAATTTTTTACCAGGTCTAAAATGCGTTAATATGGATTTCTGTGAAAGTTGTGTGTATGGAAAACAAAAGAGAGTTAGTTTTCTAAAGGATGGGAAGCAAAAGAAAGATGAGAAATTGGAGCTTGTGCATACAGATGTATGGGGACCAGCTCAGGTATCTTCTCTCGGTGGCTCTCTATATTATGTTACATTCATTGATGATGCAATTAGGAAGGTATGGATTTATTTTCTTAGGCAGAACTCTGATGTATTTGAAACCTTTGAAAAATGGAGAAGCTTGGTTGAGAATGAGATGGGTAAAAGGTTAAAATGTCTCAGATCTGATAATGGTGGTGAGTATTGCAGCAAAAAGTTTGAAGATTATTGTTCCTCAAATGGTATTCATAGGCAGAAAATGGTTCCAAGGACTCCATAGGAAAATGGAGTGGCTGAACACATGAATAGAACAATAATGGAGTGTGCACAGACTATGAGATTGCATGTTGGGTTGCCTTTAAAAATGTGGGCAGAGACTGTAAACACTGATGTTTATTTAATTAATAGAGGTCCTTCTAATCCTTTGGGTTGTGGTATTCCAGAGGAAGCATGGAAAGGTAAGAAGGTGAGTTATTCTTTTCTCAAAACCTTCGGTTGTAAAGCATTTGCACATGAAGATTCTAAAAATAGAACCAAGCTTGATGCAAAATCAAAGAAATGTGTATTTGTTGGATATGGCATTGATGAATTTAGTTATAGGCTTTGGGATTTTGAAAATCAGAAAATTGTGAGAAGCAGGGATGTCATATTCAATGAGAAAGTGTTGTACAAAGATCTGTTGCTGCAGCACGAGAAAAAAGAAAATGATTATGCTATGTTGGATGATATTCCAAATAATGATGTTTCAATGGTTCCTCGTGCTGGGCAACAACAATAGAAACAAATACCACAAACTCCTGTTAGACGATCTTCAAGGATAAGTAGACCTCCAAAAATATTCTCTCCCTCTTTGTATACTATTTTGTTAACTGATGCTGGTGAACCAGAATATTATGATGAAGCTATGCAGGTGGATACCAAGGTTCAATGGGAGCATGGAATGGAAGAAGAAATGGACTCCTTGCTGAAAAACTAGACTTGGGAATTATGCAAGTTGCCTGCAGGTAAAAAGGCTTTACCAAACAAATGGGTTTATAGGCTGAAAGAAGAGGATGGAGGTAAGAAAAGATTTAAAGCCAGATTAGTTGTAAAGGGATTTGCACAGAAAAAGGGTATTGATTTTGATGAGATTTTTTCTCTTGTTGTTAAAATGACTTCTATTCGTATTGTTTTAAGTATTGTGGCTGCTGAAGATTTGCATTTAGAACAGCTTGATGTTAAAACAACCTTCCTCCATGGTGATTTAGAAGAGGAAATATATATGGAACAACCACAAGGATTTGAGGTCAAAGGTAAGGAGAAACTAGTGTGCAGATTGAAGAAAAGTTTATATGGCTTGAAGCAAGCACTTTGGCAATGGTACTTGAAATTTGATAGTTTTATGGTTGAGCAAGGCTACAACAGGTGTAATTCTGACCATTGTGTTTATTTTAAGAGGTTGGATAATGACAACTACATTATTTTGTGTTTATATGTTGATGACATGCTTGTAGTTGTTTCTAACATGGATCACATAAGAGAGTTGAAACAATAGTTAGCAAAGTCTTTTGTTATGAAGGATTTAGGGGCAACAAAACAAATCCTTGGTATGAAAATTCGTAGAGATAGGAAAGACATAAAATTATTTTTATCTCAGACTAATTATGTTGAAAAGGTGTTGTAGAGATTTCATATGGAGAATGCAAAAGGTATCAGTACACCTTTGCCTAGTCATGTCAAATTGACTAAGGAATTGTGTCCAAAGACACAAGAGGAGGAAGAAAAAATGTCCAAGGTACCATATGCTTCAGCTGTAGGCAGTTTAATGTACGCCATGGTATGCACAAGACTGGATATTGCACATGTCGTAGGAGTTGTAAGTAGGTATTTGAGTCATCCCAGAGTTGAGCATTGGAATGTAGTAAAATGGATTCTCAGGTACTTGATAGGTACATCCAATAATTATTTATGTTTTGGGGGCTCTAATACTGATTTAAAAGGCTATGTTGACTCAAATTTGGCAGGGGATATAGATACCAGGCAGAATACCATAGGTTATGTATTTACAGTTGGTGGGACAGCAATGAGTTGGATTTCTCGATTATAGAAGGTGGTTGCTTTATCCACCACAGAGGTAGAGTATGTTGCTGCAATAGAAGCGGTAAAGGAGATGATATGGCTGCAACTCTTCATGGAGGACTTGGGAAAACAACAGGTTGGAAATTACTTGTTTACAGATAGCCAGAGTGTTATACATCTTGCAAAGAATTCTTCCTTGCATTCTAAAACAAAACACATACAATTGAGATATCATTTCATTCGATCAATGTTGGAGGATGGACAAGTCAAGCTAGACAAGATACATACAGATGTCAATCCAGCAGATATGTTTACGAAGGTAGTGACAAGGGAGAAGCTGAGCTCCTCTTCACCTTTGGTTGGTCTTCAAGGTTGAATTAAAGTATAACAGAGCAGCAAGGTCCAAGGTACTTATTTCCAGTGGGAGCTGTGATTGCAACAGTGTCATCCAAAATCAGTTTCCAAGTGGGAGATTGTGTTGGTGTGGAGCTTGATTAGTCTCCAAGTGGGAGATTGTTGGTACGTGGTGACTGATCATTCTATACTGTATAGCCCATGGTATACTGTACACCCTGGCCCCTATCCTTGTCGGGGTCTAGGGTTGGGTTGGGCCCTAGACAAGGGTTTGGGGGTGGCAGCCCTTGAGAAAAAATTTCCTCCTACTTTTTCATGTGATCACTGAAAAAGGGAAAAATCAATGAAAAAGGAAAAATCCAAATTTGTAGAACCCTAAAATCTGGAAGCTTCTAAGCTTGTTAAAAAGGGGTTTGGATGGGTATTACAGTATGATGATAAAAACACGATTATTCACAAGATTGTAATAAGTTTTACTGGATAATAAAAGTATTGGATGGCTAGGGTTTGGTGGATGTAGCCCGGATTGGGTGAACCACGTTAAATTATTTGTGTTATGATTTATTCTGTGTGTGTTAGTTTCTCTGTTTATTAATTAAATCTGGATTTAAATGTTAGATATCTGCCATCTCTAACCCTAAAACTTCTCACAAAATTAATTCACCCAAAAAATGATTGAATCCCCTTTTCATTTCTAGGTTGTGAGACTTTATCTATAGCTGCTACACATTCAAGATCAATCCTGACCCCTTCTTTAGACACAATGTGTCCCAACAACTTACCTTCCTTAACCCCAAAAACACATTTATTAGGATTCAAAGCAATCCCATATTCAAGAGCTCTGACAAATATCTTCTCCAAGTGAGAACAACGATCTTCTTCCTTCTTGCTATGAGTAGTCAAGTCATCTTGATATATAGCTAGGAATAGATCAATAAAATCTACAAAGGACACATCCATGGCTCTTTGAAATGTTGCACCTACATTGATTAGGCTGAATGGCATTCTCACATACACATAGGTTCCACATGGTGTAGTGAATACAATCTTGTATTGTTCAAATTCTTTCACCATGACCTGGTTATGGCCTGAGAACCCACCCATCATTGATAATAATTCACATCCTATCACCTTCTATAACATAGCCTTTATATTAGGTAGAGGATAATTGTCTTTCAAGGATGCTACATTTAGATTCCTGAAATCTACACAAAGCCTTAGGTCATCATCATTTTTTCGATAACTAGAACCAAGTTTGAAACCCATGAAGAATGCCTAATAGGCTTAATAATTCTAGCAATCCTTAACTTTGTGAGTTCCTCTTGCATTTTGGGATGTAGTGTGGGATTTATTGGTCTCTACTTCTACCTAAAATGTTTTACATCAAGCTTCAAAGGTATCTCATGTTGAAGTATATCTATCTTGTAAGCCTTTCGCTCATCATATGACCATGCAAACACATGTCTATACTTTCTTAATAGGGAAATCAACATTTTTCTAACTTGAGGCTTCATCTTCTTTCTTATGTATACCTTTTTGGGAGAATTCTCAATTCCCAAATTGATTTCTTCCAAATCTTCCTTGTGGCAAGATGTTTTCTTAACATTTGTTTTATCAGGGCCATCAAAGACCCTCTCCAATGAAACTAATCCTTTGGGGCTCTTATTGGTTTTTAGTTAGATTACTTCATTCCCAAACAGTGTTTCTTTACCATCTACTTCCACCACCAATGAACCAAAGCCAATTTCTTGGCTTTCATATTGATCAATACAATGCAAAAACTTCAAAATATCATTGTCATCATCAAATACTTTCCAGTTGCAAATATTTTCGAGCACTGCAGGCTGAGTTTGCACCTCTATCTTTGAGATGCCATCAACAGTGACATCATCTAATCTGACAACAATATTAGCTAACAAATCTTCCCTGACAATCATTCCCCTTCCTATCCAGTCTATATTGAAAGCATCAAAAACCTCAATGGTATCCCAAATTATGTTTTATATTGCTTAAGCCTTTTATTTTTGGAAACAAATTTGGATCTAACCTAGGAAACCACTAATTTAGAATCTCCCAACACTTTTAACATCTTAATACCATGCTTTGAAGCTAATTTTAGACCAAGCAACATAGCCTCATATTCGGTTACATTATTTTTGCAAGAAAATTTCAACAAGAAAGAGCACTTGAATGTTTTACCTTGTGCGGAAATGAGGACAACTCCTGCACCTGAGCCTTCCTTGGAACAAGCTCCATCAAATTACATAGTCCAAAGAGTGTCTCCTTGTGGTGTATCTAGGACCTCTCTATCAATTGGTGTAGGCTTAGCCTCTTCCTATTGTTTCAATTCTTCAACCTAAAAAGTGTCCAGACCAGTATCCACAAAGTTGATTATTACTGGTTCTTCTAGATCCTTTGTATACTCAATCATGTGATGAGCTCTTGATTCCTTGGTAATTTTTACATCCTTTTGTTTAATGGAAAAGGTAGCAAAAGATAAATCACACTAAATGCTTCCACCCATGGATGCACTCCACTGTCTTGATAACAACATCCCATAATTTTGTGGGATATCCACCACTGTCATACTCATGTACAATTCCTTCTCAGTGAATGTTGCAAGCTTGTATGGGACTTTATTAATCACTCCTATGATAGGTACTTATCTCGAGTCCATAGTGTAACACTTTCCATAAGCATTATCAATCTTCAAACCCATTTCCTTCATGATTTCTACTGGCATCACATTGATTGAGGACCCTGAATCAATCATGTAGTTTCTTAACAACTTCCCATCAATGATCAAACTCAAGAAAAATGGATTAATATGACTTGGGCTTGTAGTAATTGTGGTCCTTGAATAGATCTTGGGATTTTTATTAACCACTCCTTCCACTTTATCACTTTTTTCTTGATTCTTGACTACTTTAGGTGGATCAACCACCAATTTGTCATTAGAGGTTGTGGCTACACTATTGATGAGGTAAATTGTCTTATTTTTATATCAATCCTCATCATTTCCAAAAGTGGGGTTGTAACCTTAACCTAAGACAACACCTGAAACATATCCACAAAAGTATATTTTGGTAATTCAAGAAAGACTACTTCCTTACCCATTATTTTTCCAATTTGATTCTCACCCTTTTCCACAATATGATCCTTCTCTTTAGCCTTCATGGCTAGGGAAATGACTTGATCATATACCTTGGATTTACCCTTTTTAGCCTAAATTTTGGCTCCTTTATCCTCTTTGGGTTTTTGTCTCATCTTTCTTTTTTCTACTTTAGTCCCCTTGTCATCTACTTTCTTCTCTTTAATTAACATGCTACCAGGTTTACCTTGATCACCATTTGTAACTCTATTTCTTAAATGATAATTACTCATTTCTCGATTAGCCAATGCAATGGTCATATTTTCAATCTCTTCATTTGAGGGTATTCTCAAACAAACATTACCCGCTTCAAGATTATAGACATGGCAGTCATCATCTCTCTCTTCATCGGAGAATATTTGTTGATGGTGTGCACTCACTTCTTGCCTTTGCATATCATCACCTTTGCAAGGCTCATCACCAGAAGAATAATCATCACAAGAAAGATTAGATGTAGTAATTAGTACATTTACTATCTCATCCTGATCTTGAGGAGACTCAAAATTTCCTTGATCATCTTGGGACTCCTCCATAGATCTTTCCACTGCACATTTTTGCTGTGAGTGAGGTAATTGACATACCATGCACCATGGTAAATCTTCAGTGACATTTGTAGAATGCTTCTATAATGGGTTAGGTGTACCTTGTGCCTAAACATTTATTTGGTTATTGTGAACCGGCTTTCCATTATTCCAATTAGTATGGTAGGGGTAATATTGTAACCTTGGTGGCCTTTCATTTATTTGGAACTAAGGTTTTTCATTTTTTTCCACTGTTTTTAATAGACTAATAACTTGATCCAATTTCTCCTCAGGAGTTATAACTTTACCAAACTTTTCATTTTGAACTCTAGGATTCTTCAATGCTTTAGGTTCATCTCTTCTACCCACTTTACCTAATGCTCTCATGTTGTTTTCTATATACACTGCCATTTTGTAGGCCTCTCTTAGATTCTGTGGATTCTTATCCCTAAGTAAGTAGCACATTTTTGAATTGTATGTGTTACAATGTAGCACTAGGCATGCATTTTCATTAGTCCTTAAATAACTAGGGAATCTATTCATAGCCTTTTGGAAACTTGCATTAAAATTAGTTGCCATTTCATTGTGTCCCTTTGTGATATTATTAAAATGATTTAGCCTAAACCTAGGATTGTTTTAATCTCCATATTGTTCTATGAAGATTCTATAGAAAGAATCTTTTGAATCAATACTTGCATCAGGAAAGCTCCTATACCAATCCCTAGCATCTTCAATCAATGATTGCATAAAGTATTTCATAGCAACATCATCATCCCACAACTCAAAATCCTCCACTAAACTCTAAAAGTCTTTTAAATGATCTTCACCACTAAGAGCATTATTACTAGTAAACTTAGGAAAATGCTTTCTTGCATTATCTGGAACAAGATTTGGATATCCTAGGATTTCATCAAAGCATAATTTCCTATACCTTTCAGTATGCAATAGTCTTCTTCCAAAGGGTCCCTCCTTATTTTGATTCTCATGATTCCTTCTCCCAGGTCATAATTGTTTTTGGGTGTTCTTGGTTGGGAATCATATTGGTCATACTGCTAGGTTCTCCTATCCCTATTCTTTGGTTGTAAAGATGAATTGGAAGGATTTGCACTGGATGAAGGGTTTTCATTCGCATGGAGACTTGAAGACAGTGTACGGGCTTGAGGGATTTGGGTTTCAGGGACAACAACCTTTATGGTAGACTCTAGAAAACCTAGTTTCTGCTTCATTTCAGTGTTTACAACTAGCAGTTCCATTTCTTGCACTTTCTTCTGCAACTCCTCATTTTCTTTTATTAACTTATCAACCAATGAGATAGAATCATTTTTTGATGTGTCCTTCTTAGAAGAACCTCCCTTATTTATCTGTATTCCCCCCATGGGCTTCTTTCCTTTATCAACATTTTGGGAAGCATCATTTGTATTACTAGGGGGGAGGATTAACTAGAATGGAAGCCTTTACAACAAGATTGGTCCATGAATTTACACAAGAATTATCAACAGAGGGAACTACAAGATCCCTTGTTACAATCTCTTCAATGGTAGGACTAGTTGTTTGGAAAAATTTAGTTGCTTACCTTTCCAGTTCCTCCATTTTCTCAACTTTTCTTTGTAACATATCTCTCTCAATCATGGCTTCCCTTATCCTCTTTTCTTTCTTTTCATTCATTTTTTTTCTATTTTCATCACATCTTAAGGCTCTTTCTCTAAGCCATTGCATATCATTAAAAAATTCTTCCTCTTCTGGTAAAGTGGTGTTATCATCAAATTTTACTACAATTTCAGCATGGCCAGGGGTATTTTCATGGGCATGTTCATAGGCATACTCATCAAAACCAGTCAACATATCTTGAAGAAGAGGAGTATTTATGATAGAAGTTGTGGCCAAATGCCTTGTAGCCCTAGCATGATTGACACTTACATTATCTTGTTGGATCCTTTCCCTCTCTCTTCTCTGCTTAGTTGTTGAGGCATGATCTGAATGCTTCTCACTCACAACATTTTTCATTATAACTTCTCCCCTTTTGGGAGAATTATTGTCACTAAAAATTAACAAGTTTCTTTCACGTTCAGAACCTAAACTAGAATGAAGTTCACATTCAGGAGTAGGATGAGGGATAGACTTACTTTTTTTTGCATTTTTTGCTTTCAACCCATTGTACACGAGTGTTCTTGGACAATTCTCCTTCCAATTTCTGCTTTGGATGTTTCTTCATGTGACCATGGGTTCCTTGCATTTGTGCTTTAATATTCTTTTTTTTTTTCAACATTTTGAATTTTCTTCTATTGTTCTTCTTAACTTCTTTGATATCTTCAAATATTGGCACAAAATGTTGCAGAGATTTTAGAGTCACCGCCCAAATTTCTTGGGAAAATTTCATAGAAATTGTGTTACAATTTATGCAAATTTTAATAGATCCTTATAGACTCAAGAAAGCTTTGACAAATGCCAAGTGCTTTTAATTGAACTTTGAGAAATGAATTTATAGCACAAAAGTTGGCAAGAAAATTTGAAACAAACCTAAGCAAGGGTGGGTAGAAACTTCAAATATACCGACTCTATGAATAAACATCACTATAATTCATAGTGATTCTAAAAAAGGATTTCTAGAGAATAAAATTTATCAGACATATCCCTAGTGGAGTCACCAATTTGTTGGTTAATTTTAAAGAACCAAGCAGATCCCACTATGCATCTATGAATTCACCAAATTCAATTCTTGAATACTTAGGAGATGATTGGCCAACGAACGAGAGGAAGCTAGGATGCTTCCCTCCTACACTTTGGGCTCTGTAAGACCTAGGAGGGTGTTCCCACAATGTGCATCCTATAATCTTACTACACAATTATACCTCACATTGCACAATTAATAGATACATTCTCAATTCAAATGCTAAATCGATGAAATCTTTAAAGAAACTATCAATTGCTTTGAAAGATCACACTTCTAAAGCTAAGAATTTATACAACACCAACCACAACAAAGTTAGATTGATTAAAATATTATTTATGAATGTTCTCAATTTGGATAACCAGAACCATGGGAAATGCATATAATACCTAAGATCAGTGCCATATCTTTGGGCAAGAAGTCAAAACACAAAAAATTGAACTATAAGGTTATTTTAATCCTAAAAATCCATGATCTTCGTGAGATTGCTTTGCAATTAGCATATCAATACTCAAAATCTATGACTACTTATCAGATCCAGTAAACAAGTATACAAATTCATGATTTAATCAAATCATTTTAACTAATCCATTGAACCAGAGCCTAAATTAAAGCACACATCAAAGCATAATGACAAAGAAGATCAATGAAAGGATTCTTGATTGAATTTTCTTTAATAATTCAGATACAATGTAAAGCTAGAGATATGATAGACTCAAGAGATTTGCATAATTGTTTAAATATGCTCAGAAACCATACAATTGACAAAATTCACTTGCTCAACTCAAAACTTAAGATACATACTTCAAATATATTCTCTCTGTGCTCACAATTTGTATAATTTGGATCTAGAATTCAACAAGAGACCCGTACTAATGGCCTTGAATTCCCTTTTATGAGAACAAGGGAGAAAAACAAGCTTTAGGTAAAAAAATTACACATGTCACATTTCAATTTGACTGTTATAATATATATTCCCTTTGTAGTTATATTTACACTTTTAATTGGAGGGAACATATATGAGACAAATTTTATTTCCATTTGCTAAGGAGGATAGAACCACCTTCCAAAAGGTGCTTTGTTGAAAAAAATAACCTTCTAACTATTGCAGCATATTCATTCCTTTGAGAAAAATGACAAAAATATGCAAAAGGTGGAAACGGTGAATAAACATCCAAGTCAACATCCCAGTCATTGGTGATCACCATTTACCTCTAATGCTTTCAATTTGGAGACACATATATTATATGCATTGTAATCTCTAAAGCTAGACCTGCACTATACTTGACCAAGTATATGTGTTCTCCATTCTTTGTTCACAAATCCAATTCATCAATAAATATCCTCTTCCACTAGTCATATTCTACATCAGATGACCAATTGAAATCAATGATTTCATCCATCTTCTTTCTATATGGAGAGTACTTTTCCATTACTGAATTGGATTCCTTATCAAAATCTTCTAGAAAGCTAATGATGAAAGACAATTTTTCCAAAGCATTCTTCAACATATCAATGTCAACCTTCTCATAAATAAGAGTTGCTTGAGAAACAATTGTATTTTCCACCTAGTCCTTCGATGTTAGTAGGGGTTTCACCTCATCATACATATGTTGAATATCAGGTGACAATGTTAAATCTGCCTCATCAAACTTGGCCTTCAATTCTCTTCTACTCTAATGGGGCAGCATACCCCTAAAACTTTCGTTCCCTAACCTCACTAACAAACCTATAAGTTGAGACCACCCTCAAATATATATCCTCCTACTACTTAGCCCCAATTGCCATGAATCTCAAATTATCAACCCTAGGAATCCATTTATCTAGGATTGGGGCAGCCAATTCCTTATCCTTCTAAGACAACCTTATTGCTCGCAGCATTAAAGAATAATTTGAATGAACACTATTCAATTTACCTTGAATATTTTTATTTAGATGTTTCAAAATAGTATGAAAAATCTTTGAATTGTTCAAGCAATCTTTTGTATTCTTCAATTTGCAGCAATAATTCCTACTTGGTGGGATCAGTTGATGGATTTTCACTTGATGTTCTTGGTTCCTCAACTATAAGTCGTTCCTGACCCATGTTATATGGCACTATTTCCAAGGCCTATTATGGTGGAATAGGAGATTAAGGTTGTGTCATTGGAGATGTGGGTGTAGGATGACTTGAGCTAGTTGGGCCTTGTGCCCTCAATATTTCTATTTGCTTTTTGTAGAATGCTACCTTAGTTTCTAGTACAACTGACTTTTGTTGACATCCATTATATTCATCAACCAATTCATTGTACTTACTTCTATACCTATCCCTTTCAAGAGTAAGGCTCTCTACTGTTGCTTTAGAAAATTTTGCAACGTTTACTACCATATTTGTTGCTTCCAAGGCTAGAGTGTCAGAGACTCTCTTTATAACTAATTGTCCACTGAAGTTAGTTGGCTCAACAACTACTGGCTTTCTGGATCCCAAAGACTATGACCAAACTGCCAATGTATCCCATTCTTGATTGAATGTTGATCCCTAAAGTGCCAATTTTGCCTCTTCTTCATTTTGAAATAGGGGCTTTTCAGACCTCCATATGGTTTCCAGCAGGTCACTGCATTGGTTATGTCCCACTTAGGTAACAACAATACACCACCCTTTTGTACAAGTTCTCTAACCTCCTTAGCTATAATCTTTTGGAACTCCTCCCTCATAAATTTCCTTACATTTGCCTAAATAGTACCCTTAGGGAGCTCCAAATATAAGCTCCTTTCTCTAGCCACATTTTCTGCATATTCTGAGGCTTTTGCTCTCCATATAAAATCCTTGAATGCCTTGGTTTCAATAAAATAATAATCTTCCATGAATTCTTTGTAGGCTTCCTACCTCAGATCATCTGTATTGTTCAAACCACTAAGATCAACCTTTCCAAGTCTAAGGCCACTTTCTCTTGAACTTGAGTCAACCTCTCTTATGGGAGAAGGCATTCCTTGCTGCATTTCTTCAAGAGTAATAAGAATATCATCCTCCTTTGTATTAGGGTAGTCAACTACCCCTTTAGCCTCAATATTTTGCTTCTTAGTGGGTGGTTGCTTTGATGGCGCAGGTCTTCTAGGGGGTGAATCTACATCAATCACAATGGATGGAGCTTGTCTTGGGGTGATGGCACCATTCTCTCAGGAGAATTTTCCCTTGATCCCTCTGATGTAGTAGGGGTTGGCAATATTTTCTTTTTCTCTATTGTCTTCTTCTTCCTGGAATATATTCTTATCTTTGATGGTGGATGGTAGGAGGGTCTCTCCTCCAATACTACATTGGGATCTTCGTCAACTGCCACTAATTTCCCTTTATCTATAAACACATGCTCTTCCCTTAGGACACTCACTATGCTCTCAAAATTGTCCATAACATGCATAATTCTATTGAACTCACCCTTAATATTGGCAATAGTATCATAGTTGGGATTGGATTTTTTAACCTTATCCACCATCTTATTCAAAGTCAGATATGTTTATTTCCTTTCCTCTTGTTCTTGGAAGTCAAAAGCATTCTTGATTACATCCTCAGGATAGTAAAAGTTGTGTACAAAAGAGCCACTTCTATGCTTTTCCTTCATTGCAGCAATAAAGCCCTTAGGGTCATGGTTTCTTAGCCACATAGTGTTCAATTTGTATGGTGCAAGAAGATGTACCAAGTCCTTCCATCCTCCCTTTACCATTACAAAATCAACAAATGCTATCCATTCTAGGAAGAACAAGCCCTTTTTTAGTGTCTCAGGTAAGTGTACCATTTGAGCTCCTCCTAGTTGCCTCATGATCTCTAGAAATCCAATCCTTAGTGGCACATCTCTTGGTAGTACAAATGGATTCACATTTGTGTCATAGACTCTAAAGATTGTTATGTTGGGATATGGGATTATATCCCCCCAATTGTGGCTCAAATTCAAATATGCTCTCCTTTCCATATGCCTTAGGAAGTCATGGATGTCCTTGGGAATCCTTGGTGGACCATATCCTAGGAACCTCCTCAGCTTTGGGGAAAAGGCATTGTGGAAAACCACATAATCAAATTTATGGTCATCTTTTTCAAGAATTTGGGTCCCTCATTGGACAGGTAGATCAAAGTCATCTTCCTTTTTCTTCGATGTCATATCCTTCTCAAAATTCTTCTCACCTTTATATAAGAACATATGCATTAAGAGAGAATACTGCCAGAAACGTACCCAATCCTTTCCTCCTTGCAACTTAATTAAACCCTTATGGATACACTCTACCAGATATGTGGCGTAGTCATAAACTTATTGAAGGATGGGTGTTTTAATTGTGCTGCCATATAACTATACTTTCTTGCTAAGTTGTTAGGTGGAGTGAAACCAATAGTCTGGCATAAGGAATAGACTATTTTCTTGAAGTAGTTAGCAAAATATTTTGTGGGGCAGGGTTCTAATTCATCTCTATCAATCTTTATTTGTTTCCTATTCTTCCCAACCCCGGCGTTGGCAATGTGCATAGGTAACATTGTTGTTCAGAGTAGCATCCTGGTGTTCTCATATTCCTTTATGAAGACATTCATATTAATAGGAATCATATCCTTGTTCAACTCATGCAGCTGAAATCTCTCTACAATTTGTTCTCTAGTTATTTTCAATATCTTCTTACCATCAAATGCTCTGATTACTCTAGAAACTGGGTCATATCTCGCAAAAATATCCTTCAATAGGTCAACATCCAAGTATACATTGGGAACTATCAGCTTTCCAACATCTAATCTCTAAGGATTCGAAACAGGCACACCAAGATTTCTTTTTTCAAACTAGTATTCAAATAATTGGCATCTAGTGAAAGGTGCTTCGATATCCTTAATAGAACACTACTTGTCCATTAATCCTTCTTTGATTCTAGAGCCATAAAATAGAAGTCTTCCCTCAACCTTTTTGTTAGTGGAGGGTTTCAATAGGTCAATTATATCTTGGGACAACAGTCTAGATGGTGTTGTAGAGCCAATGGTTTGTGTTTTGGGTGCCTTTGGATGGGACGAGTTCAGACTAATTTAGGGCTTCAACACAAAAGGATTTAAGACCTAGCTATTAATTCAAACCTAGGGCTTGGCTCAAAGGTACAAAATTCAAAAGGTTTGACAAAATTATGAATTTTTGAAGCAAATTCAAACCTAAGTAAAGCAATTAAAAAAAAGCACAAAAGCCAATTCGATTGAATACGTAATGAATACTAACCCTAATTCCAAATAGTTTGAATAAAGCACAAAAAGTTGTGTTTGTTTTACTTACGACCTTTTATTCATAGGAAACCCTAATGTTGATTGCGCTGAACTCTGCAAATGCCTTTTCTCAATCTCCTGTGTGCTCCAAATTTGTTTGCAATTCTCATTATGCGAAAACCAATCATTTACATCCGGTTTGAGCGAAATTGGGGAGCTTTGGAAGTCATTTATGTCATTATTGCTCGCTCTTGTGAAGTAAAAACGGCTACCATGTTTGTACCTTCTATTTTGAATGTCTATCATCGATCTCCTCGTGAGATGGCCTTTTGGACGACTTGGATCGAGTCAATGATGTTTGAATTTTCATCACTATCATGTGCCACTCCATTGGCCAATGAAATTTTTCCAACTGGACACTAACTCGTCTGGCCCTAGGCTCCACCTTCTCTCTTTCCAAGCAATTGTAGAATCCATGTGTCGACAGTTTGCTGACCTCACAACTTTTATTAAAGAAATATTTTAATCCCGTGGGGTAGCAGGGAACGGTTGAGATTCAATCTTATTGTCGCATCTTGGTCGTTGATCTAAAAGCTTAAGATGCCAGGTTCAATAGTGAAGATTGAGCCCCACACCCGTGATGGTACACACGTCAATAGCCCACTGACCCCACAACTTTTATTTAACCATTATTTTAATCGCGTAGGGCTGGCAAGGAACGACTAGGATCAACCCTTGAGATCAAGCGGTCGGTAATATCTGCACATGCAACAAAGTTAGTTTTAAAGACGGGGCCATGACTAGGTTGATGAGACTTAACCCTCGAGAAGAAAGACTTAATTTACATAAGTCTTTAAACATGAAATATTTAGCTCGACTATGGAAAAATTAAAACGATAAACTTGTAGATGGTGACCGACAAACTTAGACAAAAGGGGCCGGTGCGAATAACAATTTCAATGGCTTGAGTTACAACTAAAGTGATCGGCAACCGGGTGTGATAGGTCAACAGAGGATTAGAACATTCAAGGCTTATAACTATATGAATTTTGAAAAGAGGGTTTTTAACCTAAACCCTAAACCCTACCCTTGGACATAGAAGCTCAAAATCATGACCAGGCAAGACTCACCTCAAATTTTAAAAAAAATTCAATAGCTCTACCAAAGTACATATTATCTTTTAATATAACATTGATATTGAAATAGGTCTTAATTGTAAAAAATGAGTCACTATAAATTTATGAATTGAATAATTTTATGACAATATTTTATAAGATAAAATGACTAAAGAACACCAATATTCAATCTTGACCACTATTTGCATTTCTCAATAATTCAACCATCCTCTAACCAAAAGAGCTTTATGAGAAAATTATTTTTAAACATTATTTATCAAAATTAAATTTTAACATATAAATTAATAGACTTTTCAATAAAAAAATGATATTTAAATAAGATTTCATTTGTTGGTATGAGTTTTTCACAGTCCATGAAATTGTAAAGCAAGCTTTTAGATTCAACTGTATATGTTTTTTAATCCAGATTTTGGATCCATCATAAAAAAAAAAAAACAAACAAACAAACAAACAAACAAAAAAGAAGAGGGAGGAAGGAAGATTCCATTGTATAAATTGAGTCACTGTAAATTTATGAAATGAATAGTTCGATGACATCACCGTGAAGGGTAAAATAATTAAAAAACGCCAATACTTATCCTAATCCTGTCTCCTACAGTACAGCTATACAACTATGTTCGCCGACTAACTACAACTCTGTGAGGGAAAAATCTTTCCTGTCCCGGACCAGTTAACAGAGCTACTCAATTCTAAAAGGGCTTAAATGTATGGATTGTCTATATGGGATCAAACAATTTAATCTATGATTATGGTATAATATCTCTTTACTGTTATAAACAATGTATCGTCCATTACTGTCAGATCTCTGCTCTAATGGCCGGCTCCTCCTTTACCCGGGGCAGAGCCCAGAATACGTTTCTTGCTATCACTTTCGACCTGCATGTGACCGACTCCTCCGCTCTGACGTGACTCGGCCTTATTATAAACCGAAGGGTGAGCCACAGATCTGGAGAGCCCTTGGCCGTTGACTGCAGCATTTCCTCTGTGGCTCGGCCCTGAAGGCGACACGGGGCCCTTGGACAGAACATTGTAAACCAGCGTTTCACCTTTCCCTGCATCGCCCCGGGTTTGATCCTCCTTAAGTGTGATCTCCAACTCGTTGGTCTTGTTCTCTGTGGCGTTGATTGCAGAGGCGCTCCAGGACTTCATCTCAGGTGCCTCGTCACAGGGCAATCCAGTTTTGGAATTCGGCGTAGGAGAGCCTCCATTGGCCATAACCAGGTTGAGGTTTGGATCGAAGGCGGATGGGTTTTGTGGGGCGACAAACAGGGCATCGTTCTCCAGAATCCTTGATGCGCCACAGCAAATAAACAGACAGAACAGGGTCACCAACGTTTTTATCTGTGACTCCATTAATGAACCTCACAAGAAAGCCCGAATTGAAACAGGGGAACTGTGGAATTACTAAGCTTTGGAATGCTTGGATGCTTGGAAGCTTGGATGGAGTACTACGAGGTGGGTAGATCTCAATATATAGAAGCGGTAAGTAGAAGTGGGCTGGCGCAGATCGAGAATGTAGGGGAAATTCAATGGATCCTTCGTGGTTTCCTTGACTGGAAATTTCCTTTGAATGTTTGATTATTCACACGGCCAGATAACACCCATGAATTTTTTTATTAACAGCAAAGCAAAGGATGAAAGATGGTAGTGGGTAGTGGGTGAGTAAGCTCAATGACCAGGAGAACACGGCATAACATTCAGAGTCAGCCGATTGACTCAGACCAGAATGTGAAAGCTATGTTAGCTGGACCTGTAAATTGGAATTTAGCCCTGGGGAATATTAATAAAATGGGCTCCCAAAAAAACCGCGGAATTGCCTGGATTCTGCGTCAACCATTACGTCACTGAAGTTTAAAGTAAACGACGACTGCGTGAGCGGCAAGGAAGGCAAGCTGCTGGACTTTGTTTCATGGTGGGCTGTAAATTAGCTTGCCCTTGACTGGCGACTTAATGAATGTGACCGACCGCTAACGTCAAACTAGAATCCCACCGCTACATGTTTTTCTAAAGGATATGGTGACGTGGAGAATGGACCGAAATTTCAACATAGGAAGGTCTTCGTTTGCGCGAGAAAATTGCGCCCCTATGTGTATCTTACCTATTAGAAAAAGATCCTCCCTTGTCATATCATTCATATGGGCACCTAGGACTTTAATATCCTTAAGAAGGAAGGGTCAAAGATAGTATGACAAAAGGACTAGGATATATCTGCCTCCTTGTGCATATTTTTCTCATGTTTTAATCGTGTGGTCTAAGGCAAAACAATGCGATTCTATTGGACCCCACCTCAATTTCAGGGTATTGATAATGAGGAAAAAATAAGGGAATGTAGCATTTTTGACTTGGAAGTCTTTAAGGAGACAAGTCTCAAGAGGATTATTCTAAATCATTGTATTGTTACCACCTCGCACTACATTTTGTTCATTCATTGGATTCTTTGTCTAACTTTGAAATGTTGATTATCTCACTATTGGCTTCTTTGACTAATTCTAAAATACTGGTTATCTTACCCTTAGCTTCTCTTTTTGTTAACAATCTCCCTTTTGTCTACTCAAACTCTTCTATGAATTCACAACCCTTTACTTCAACAACTAGAACCTTGTATACCAACAAAACATTTGATTCCCCTTCCAATTCCTCTGTTGAGCAAGATGACAAACATGCAAAGGACCTCTAGAACTCCAAATGCTCGAGGCCAACCATCAATATACACCCTCATCCAAGTGGCTTTATAGGAGTAAGGTGGTTTTTTTATACTTTTTAGTTACATTACTAAAGTTAGTTAAAACCACAAAGCTATATCCATTATATTTTTCTTCCTTGAAGAAGTATCTACTAATTAAGAAATTTTCAAATGGACCTATATAAATTGGGCAAACAAGGGTTGGACAATAGAAACTTTTAGGGGGTATATATTATGAACATTTGTGGATCTTAGTCACACTTGAGTTGCTCTTCAAATATATCATCAATTAGTTCTGAACAAACTTGTCATGCCAAAGACTAGGACTTGGACTTCCGCCTAGAAGTCATTTTCAAGTTAAATAACCCTCTGTTGTTGGAACTATCCTTCCTCAACTTAACATTCCACCCACTTTTGTATGATATTGCCTCTTAGCTAGGAAGAGCAATTTGGTGTTAAAATAACTTAGACATATGGGAAAGTCTTCGTGTTCAATATTGAGTCTATATTGAAATGGATCTCACCATCCACTCCCTAAATCTATTAGGATTGTGGTGCAGGGGCACCTAGTCAACTTTGATCAATATGGTCGCATGTTTGGTTTTTAGGTGTTTAGAGTTATCTTGGAAGTAATAAGGCCATAATAGACCATTTTCAATGTTTTCATGTCATTTGGAGTCGGTTTGAATACATTTTGTCATGTTTTGTGAATGTTTTCAAAAGTTGTTTTACAACCTTGCAATGTTGTCATGTTTTGGAAGTTCAATGGTCATACATTCAAAGGCTAGTTTTGGACTGTTGTTTTTGGTTGGGTGAAGTTTAAATATTCCTCACAAACTTTGAGGAAATCTTCTGGAACACATTTTGGTGCACAAGCAATAAAACAACTTCAAATTTCTATGTGTTTTCTTCTAAATATGTTGCTATAGGAAGTTGGTACGGCCTGTACGACTTGGTCATGAAGTGAATCTGATTTGGATTGATGTGGGAATGTGTTAAGCATCATTTGGTTTTTATATGAGTTGTTTTCATAATGTTTGAAGCATTTGGTGAGCAATTTTCTAAAAACAGGTTGAAAACCTTGAATTTGAGGGTTTGTAGACAAAATATGGAATAAAAGCCCATTCTATCGGTAAAATTCTCTATAACTCAGTGGAATGAAACTAGATAGGTTTCTTTACATTTTTTATAGGATTGTAGTTGCAA
>VDFB02033961.1:0-15283 GCA_007258455.2 Sequoia sempervirens | reverse complement strand
CCTATTTAAACTTTAATCTTTTACATTGGTACCCCATTGTCTTATGACAATATTTTTTTAATATCTTCAAGGTCATGCCTTCCTGAAATGCCTTGTGTTCGTCCTATGAATCTATCCAAAATTTGGTCTTCCTACCACTTTTGACCTATAGGTGATGTGATTAATGATTAGTTGTTTATATTTAACCATGAAATTCCAAATGTGTGAGCTAGATTGGGGGTTTAGTGTGGTGAGGATTCTATTGTCTTCCTTTGTGTCCAAATAATTTTTACGTATGAAGGTGCTCCATTTTGAGTTTGGATATGTAAATATCTCCAAAACTAGCTTATTGACAAGGGCTAAGTTTTGAATGGTCATATGTTTAATGCTTGCTCCCCTAGTAGCAAGAGGTAGATGTATCTTTTCCTAATTAATTAGAGGGAATTCTTTTTTGTCCTTCATGCTTTGCCATTGAAAATATTTCATTGTATTGGCAATGGTTTTTATAGTGGAGGTCAGTTCCCTTAATACTAAGAGTAAGTAGATAGGCAAAGTGGAAAGAACAAACCTTATCATGGCAATTCTCTTGAAAAAAGATAACCACTTACCTTGCCATAGAGCAAGGTGGGATTGAATAGTATCAATGAAGGATTTCCAAAGAGAGGATTTATATGCTTTAATGACCAACAAAACCCTAAGATATTTACTAGGGATTTAGTCTATTTTGAAGCCTAGTGCTCTAGAAATCCTTTTCTCTAGTCTTAAATAAGAATTGAAGAAAAAAACTTACGATTTGTTGCCTAGAAGTAATGGTGTAGGTGGGTAAGATGAGTTTCATATTTTTTGTTTTCCATACAGTTTCTTTCATAAATAAATTGGTGTCATTAGTGAATTATAGATAGGTGAAGGCCTCCACTCCTTTTGCAGCCTCAATTCCTTGTCATTTACTATTGAGTAGAGAGTGATTAATATATCATCCTAGTGCATTTTTCATGCAACTATTAGAAATGGAGATAATGGATCACCATATTTGAATCCTTGAGAGGCCTTGAAAAAACCCACAAGAATTTTCTTTAAGAAAATGAAAAATATGAGATGAAAATGCATTCAATATTCATTCTTACCATTTTGATCAAAAACCAAATATCTCTAATATTTTCATGAGAAATCTCCAATTTACCTTGGGCCTTATTAATGTTTAACTTCACAATCATGCTTTTCACTTTTCACATTAGAATTTGAAATTGAATGCATAATATTATGAGTAATAATAATACCTTTAATTATGGCTTGATTTGGCACAAAATCACTTTGCTCTTGGAATATGAGTGTTGGGAGGAGTGCTTTGTGTTAGAATTGTGAAAAACATGAGCCATGAGATCAAATAATGAACAAAGACACCTTCCACACAAGAGATCTGCAAACAAAGAATTGCTATATTCCTCAACAAGAAAAATATACAACAATGAACATCAAGAATCTTCAAGGAAAACAAAAGTCCTCAAAGGTTGAGAGTTCTATCAAAGACATGAAAGAGTGAGAGATAATATAATGAGGGTTAAGTTCTATTTATGAACAACCCTAAATGGTAAAGGGATTGGATCATGACAAGTGTTAACATCTCATGCAATGAGATAAAATGATCCAATAATAGCTCTCTAGTTAACATAGCAAATCACTCCTAAGTTTAGCTTAAGTGCATGTGAATAAATTAGACTAGTAATTAATTAAAGATTAATTAATTATTAGCTAATGCATGATTACTCTAACACCCCCTTAAGATGAACTTAGGGAGTATCTAAAAACCCTAAAAAGAGAATGCATGATGGGTCCTGACAAACAAGGCCTGGTGAGGTACCCATGTACAAACAAAAGATCTATCAAAACTAGAGAAAAGGAGAAAACCACATGGGAAAAACTCCTCTCCAAAAAGAGAAAGGCGAATGAAGGACTGGAAATGCCTCCAAATCAAGGTGGATGATTGAGAAGCCTCCAATCAAAACAATATCCAAAAACAAGAACATGTAGAACATCACTGAAGCACGAATAAGCTATAGACAACTATTAAATGATGACCGATATAGTGCTGAAATGAAGAACCTCCTTGAAACAAATGATGATCAAGATCAAGATAACAAGAATATGCATGAGTTCCCGCAACGACACTATCGAATTAGATGGGAAACAAAGGTAAAACATTTGGAACTCAAAGATACAAATGGAAAGATCAAGAAGAAAATAATCTGCATGAATGCCCCCAATGACACTACTCGAATCAGATGACAAAGGAAAACATCTGGAAGTCGAAGATATATGTGGTACATGAATTTGCATGAGTGACCCTAATGACATTACTCAACACGCAAGATAAGTAAAAAATACAAGTACTAATAGTCTGAAGAACACTGATCATGAGAGAGATAATAATCTACATGAGTTTCCCCAACGATACTACTTGAGTCAGATTGAAAAAAAAGGAAAACATCTGGAAGTCAAAGATACAAACAATACATGAATTTGCATGAGTGACCCTAATGACACTACTCAACATGCAAGATGCAAGTTGAAAATATAGGTACCAATAGTCTCTAATCAAATGAAAATGGAAGGTCGCTTCTAAAAAATAGGAATGCAAGAGTTTCCATATGGTAAGTGATCCATCTCACCGAAATGCATGGTAATCAATCGCTAATGTACGTTGCATCTAGAAGTACATAGGAACAAGAACTAGATACATAGATCACTCAAGTTGTGAAACTAAGGAAGCATTAGCACCAACAGTAGAAATCCCCCCCATAATGTTGAATAGGGAAAGCCAAGATAGGTACACTGAAACTATGTGAAACCAAGAAGTGCATGTAGGAGAAACAATCTGCAAATAAAAGGGTGTGCAAACTTAGGCACACATGCATTATGCAAGAATCACTGGGATTCACTATTGTCGTGGAAGGGATACTCATTTGACAAAGGTATGATGGAAAACCAAAGGAAAACATCAAACCCCCCCATGACACTTTATATCATAGTGCGAGAACAAAAGGCACAATAGGATGTGCAAAATCCCCAAAAAGAATACACTAGAATGACACTTTATCTCAATGCATCTACAAAAGAGAATGTGCATGAAAAATATGTCTACAATACCCAAATAGGATAAAATACTAGAAATACATGTAGAACAACAAAAAATGAGTCATCCCATGCAAACAAAAAAGTTTCCAGGAGCTAAAACGTCCAAGTAATTCACAAGGATGTGAAAACACAAAAACCTAAATAAAATATACTTGGAGAGAAATTTGGAAAAAATGCATGAATAGATGTGAAGAGCTTTGAAAGACCGTCCTAATGCCATTGAAATCATGAAAAATGGAGAAACAAGTCAAAAGTTATGAGCTCAGGACTGAAAACACCACCTCTAACTTCAATAGGTTGTAGAATGCGCCAACAAAAAAGAAGTGATGAGACCCACACCACTAGAAATTTGATGGAACTAGCTTTCCGATAATATCTCGTTCCCCCAATTTTGATACCATACGCTCAAGTTATGACCAAAAGAAAGAAAATCTCCTTTAGGGCACAATGAGGGTTCAAAGGGGCCATGCTATTGATTGTACCATTGATGTCATGCTGACAACAAAATATTTGCTAGAATATTCTCTAGCTATTGGAAAAAAAATCCGATTCTTGCAAAAAAAACTCGACAAATGGAATATACCTTGAGAATGTGGAATATGCCAAAAAGATTGACCATTAGAATTTTTACGTCGAAGGCATTCCCTCTTTGAAGTGGAGTGAGCAAATTTGTAAAAGTGACGACTCAATCATGTTGAAAAGAGATGCAAGATGATTGCATTTATTTTGATTGTTTATTTTTGTTGTCGTGGAAATTTCCTTCCATAAATTATGTTTCTCTTGCTGCTAGCCTTTTTCTAAGTAAATAATTTTCTGTGAGTCAAATATGATAGCTATCAGCCTATACTTCCTATTTTGTGTTCTATCACAATTTGCTCTACAGTGATCACCGAGAAAATATGGAAAGTATAATTATTAAAGTTAAAGTACTTTTGCCTTGCTCGTACCTAAGTAAAAAATAATATAATACATTGTAATGTCTAGATTTCGCATGTGTAATTACTTCTTGATGGAGATAGAATTAAATATTGAATTATAATAATATTTTTAATTATTGACTTATTATTATTTTCTATAATATTAGAAGACATAATAACTTTTTTCTTTCTTTGAAGGTGGATAAAAATACATTTTATTTGTTATTGGATAAAAAATTGCTCTTTCTAAATTAATTTAGAATTATTTTATTTTATTTATAATGTTTATTTTTATGAAGAATTACTATTTTTTATTTAAAAGTTATTTTATAATTTAAAAATGTCGCTTTTTGGTTTTCATGTATATAGACATAATATAATGGTTTGTGCTTTTTTATTAGTATGTGAATGATTTTAAACAATGAGGAGGCAAACTAAAATGTTTTCAGACACATTTTGACAATAAAATATGTATTTATTTTTTATTTAAAATAGTCTTCTTTTTATAATAATTTTATGTTTTCAAATGTATATTTCTTTTTTATTTTCAAATATAATTTACAATTATTATTATATATAATATTTATGTAATGTAAATTATTTATTATATATAATATTTATGTAATGTAAATTATTATACTTTATACTTTGCACTATTTTTTTAAAATAATAATAATAATTTTTTAGATGATATTTATATTTTTAAAATTTTATATTATAAAATATAATTTTCTAAAATATTCTTAATATTAAATATAAAATAAAATTACATATAATATAAGATATTTTAGATTTAAATATTTTTTAGTATAATATTATATATAAAATGTTTATATAAATTATACATTATTAAATATAATATATAATATAATTTTGACATAGCATACTAATTAATTTTTTTTATTTTTTGCTCAAGAATCACTGCTTGTGGGGCAACACCCATAAAGTGAATAAACTAAAAATCTAGACTGCTTCAAACCCAATATTAGGGAGCACAAAAACCTGCTTCAGACCCATGAATGGGGAGAACAAAAAGACAACAACAAACCAAATTTACCCTTGCCTATGGCTTATTCCATTCCTACCCATTGCAAACACTGGATTCTCACTATTGCTTTTGACTAGAGCTATGAGCTAGTGAGGTCACAATTGGGGGACTTCATCCTTGACATTCTCATTGTGTTATCTTCAACCTCCACCATTTTTACTACCACCTTCGAGCCTCCTTTTCTAGAGCCGAGTCATGGTTACCCTTTCCTTCCAACTTATGCTCTTTTGATGCTAAGCTTAAAGTCAATTGGAGCTTGGGATGTTTCTTCCTTTTTACCTTTGTCCAAGCTTGCTCTAGGTGTGTAGGAGAAGAATCAATGGACTTTGCTTTGGAGTGTGATGTCAATGAGGATGCTCGATGTTTGAGGGAAATCTTAGAGTTTAAGGAAGGAGTAGTATCAGGAATAGTGGAGTTGTCCTCGAATGAGCTAAAGACACCTCGCTAAGCATTTGGCAGATTTGAGTTGGAATTAGTTGGAGCATTTTGTGTGCTTGAATGACTTATTGCAAAATCCTGAGGCGAGTGGGACTCATTTTGTGAGCTAGGTTGTATAACATAATGTTTGGGTTCTACCCCAATCCACTAGTGTGGGCCTTCCCCCAAGATCTTGCTTGTGGGTGCATATCTTTTGACATTGGGGTGTGAAGTGGTCAATTGCAAAGAATTTCCTAAAACAAAAGGCTATTCTTTCATAATCCACAGGCTATCTCCAGCAACGGTCACCAACCTTTAAATACGATCTCTACTGGTAGACCATTCGAAAGATCCATTTCCACACATATACATGCATAGGTGGAACTTTGGTAATTCAATGTTTCTTTTGAGCTGCAATGAAACTTTCCTAACCCATTGCCAATGGCTTGCAAATAGTCGAATTCCCAAAATTGAAATGGAAGATAAGGCAGTCACTCCTAGAAAAAAGCAATGGAAAATGTTTCAGTTGTTAGATCAAAGGATGTGTACCAATATTTCATGCATAGAAAGTCCCCTTGATACACCCATGGACCATTTTTTAGCACCCATTCTTTGTCATCAGTAGATTCAAATTCAATAATAATAAAACCCTTTGGCACAAGGGAATAAATAGATTTCATCCTCCATAAACTTATTCCAAGTTTTAGAAACTGTGGAGTGCAACTACGCGCTTTGGCCATACCTTGCTTGAATCTCTAAATTAAGGCATTATTTTGAAATATTCTTCTATGATCTTGGAATAAGCTTATCCATCCGCATCTCGTGTGGTGGACGATGAGAAATCCTAATTGTAACTCCATTATGCATGGAGTCTCATGATCTCATAAGTGCCCTTTAGAGATGATGTATAATGAGGCAAGGCTTCCTTCTACCGCTACAGAATCGAGCCCCAATTCTCTCGCTTGTTTTAGAATAACAGCTTGTCCTCCCTCGGGCCTCGACCGCTAATCCAAATCCATGGTTTCATCCTCACAACATCCTTGTCCCTTCCTACCAAATGACAACCTTTGTCCCTTGCATGTGAGGAAAAAGGCCCTAGCACTAATGCAAACCCATGCCATGAAGCACCAAGGAGTTTCATGCCATTCGTGATCATCCGCATTACGAAGAAACCCTAAGTTCTAAGAAAGTTTGACAGCCAGATATTTTCAAGTAATCCAGCATTTGGGCCTAGTAGGATACTAATTAAAATTATTAAATATATTAGTGTTTTGTATTTATAATATTTATTATTAGATTTGTTGAAAAATATACTCAAATTATATTTATTATTACATTATATGAAATATAGCAAGCACATTTTTAAATATAAATAATTATATATATTATAATATATAATCAATATATATAATATTTATATTTTACATAATATATTGTTTTAAATATGCATTATGTCAACTATAATATATAGTAATGTATTATTTTAAATATGAATTTTTTATTTTTTATTTTTAATAAAAGAGGGTAAAAACTTTATTAATCAAAGAGAGCAATACAAAGCATAAATGTAGTAGGAAACCCAAAAGGGCCAAGAAACATCATACAAGAAATCAAGAAGTGTTTATGCAACATATCATATCATCAGTAACCAAATCCTCCAAATCCTGAACAACATCCCCAGGTAAACTACCCCAATCATCCACCAACCAAGTCACATTCTTCCCAAAAGCCCATTTGGCCAACCCATTGGCCACCTTATTCCATTCCCAAGGGATGTGAGAAAAGGTAATAGAATCCAATAATTCTCCAAGACTGGTGATTTTCTTAGCCACCATCGCAAGCTACCAACAAACATTATCAAATTGTTGTTTATTTAGAAATTCAATCACTACTTGAGAATATGACTTGCAGATAATGCTTTTCCAACCAAGGGCACATGCCCTTTTCAAAGCCAACATAATAGCCAAGCCCTACATAATATTATTAGAGTGTTGACCTCTATATTCCAAAAAGAAGAACACAACCACCCAAAAACTATCTTTTCCCACCCCACCAACACTAATGTGCCCAAGATTACCCCTTGTAGACCCATCACTGTTGATTTTCAAGACTCTAGTTGGGAGGAGCATCCAATGCCCACCCCTAAAGACCTTCCCTCTAGAACACTTGCTTCGCCCAATCTTGGGCCTTCCAGTACCACCAATAGAAATCCCCAGATTATGAGTCACTCTACTATCACCAAGATCCACCGAGATTGACAAATCACAATTAGTATACAAAGTCTCCTACAAAGCCCTAAGAATGTGAGACCAAACTTGACCCACCAACAACTTCTTATCCAAAAAGATCCTGCGGTTGCATTCCAACCAGATGTGCCAAATAATTAGACTAGGACCAATAGGCCATGCCATGTGCAGAAATGAAGTCTTCACCAGAGTGGGCACAATATTTCGTCAAAACTCAACAAGAGAAGAAGGATGCTTGCACTGCAAATTCCAGGCCCCCCACCAAAAATGCCAAATAGTTATAACAAAGGGGCATTGAAAGAAAAGATGAGAAACTGTCTCAACATTTTTTAGACATAAAAAACATAAAGAAGGACCTTGGAAGCCCCGCTTACAAAGGTTATCCCAAGTCAAGCACCTGCCATACACCACCATCCAAGAAAAAAAATTACATTTTGGCCAAGAGAATTTATTCCAAATATTTTTCCAAGGAACCTCAGCACTGCCCAATGTCTGTCTGTCCAACACATGATACCCTGAAGCAATAGTGAACTTCCCTTTTGGATGGACCCCAAGCTAACACATCCTACTCCAAAATGGAACAACAAACTCTATTAGCCAAAATGGAGGCCAACTCCCTCCTATCCTCCAAAGATCCACCCAAGGGCCATTCTTGCATATCCTTCCACTAGTAGACAATAGTCTTCCCCAAAATCTAAGGGGCTTTGAAATCCATCACTTTGCTCCAACTAGCCTAAACAAAAATCCTACATAAATCCCCTAAGCGAGGATGCGAATAGAGGATAGGCGAGAAACCATCCCATGAGTCATGCCAAAAAAGAGCATCAGAACCTCTATTGCAGATCCAAAATAGGCCTTGTTTAACCAGTGTAGCCCCCCTCTTGAGAGTATCCCATAACATAAAACCTTTCCCCAAAAGACTAAAACAAGGAACCTCAGTGCCATCTACCTCCCAAAAGTACTTAGAGGTAAGGATCTTGGCCCAATACTGATGCTGATGTGAACACCATCTCCAGTACAACTTAGTAGCTAAAGCTTGCCCATTCCAATCTGCCCTGCGCAATCCTAGACCACCATCTTGCTTTGGCCGACAAACAACTTCCCACTTAATCAAGCTCCACTTCCTTCAAAGGAGATTATTCGACCAAATAAACTTCCTACCAAGGCCCTCAAAATCTCTAATGAAGCTTGAGGGAGCGGTCAACACAAAACACCTATATAAAGGAAGGGCCTACACTACAAACTTCAACAGAGTAACTCTACCAACCATAGATAACCATCTATAGGTCCAATGACAAACCAGTCCTTGAAATTTATCAATCACATCCTGCCAAAAACACCTGGGAAGTGGGCGCACATCCAGAGGGATACCAAGATAGATAAAGGGAAGCTTCCCCACCTGAAACCTTAAGATCCTAACAATACATTGTTGAATAAGCATGGGAGTATTGAAGAAATAAATGCATGACTTTCATCAATGCTTTGACCTAAAGTAGCCAATTAACAATCCAAAGCTTGTCGAAAAGCAACCACTTCAACCACCTTAGCAACACCCATCAAATTCGTATCGTCCACAAACTGAAGATGGGATTGGGGAGGTAGATAATTGCTCCATTTCTATCCATAAATGAGCCCATCCATAACACAATACTTAATGAACCTCCCCAAGCCTTCAACCATCAAAATTAACAAATACGGGGATAAGGGATCCCCCTATTGAAGACCCTTAGAAGCACCAAACATATTAAAATACTCCCCATTTATGAGAATGGAAAAGGAGAAAGTCATCATACAACTCATGACCCAATCAATCCACCCCCCACTGAACCCAAAGGCTTTGAGAATTTTGATAAAAAAACCCCATTTAACTCTGTCATAAGCTTTAGCCATGTCCAACTTTATAAGCATAACCTTTTCCTTAGAAGAGGCCATGGAATGAATAGTCTCAGCTACAATAACCACTCCATCCAAAATTTGTCTACCCGCAACGAAGCCCCCTTATTCTTCTGAAATTAGCTTATCCAGCCATGGCTTCAGACACTCAACAATTAACTTTGAGATGATTTTATACACCACATTGCACAAAATAATTGGTTGAAAAAGATCAAGAGAATCAACACCCTCGCATTTTGGGATAAGAGCAAGAAATGTGGCATTCATGGCCCGCAACATTTGCTTATTCTTTAAAGACTCATGAATAACCTCCAACAGATCAAGGTTGACCACTTCCCAAAATTCCTATAAGAACTTAGCCTAAAACCCATCCGGATCAGGGGCCTTCCCTTTTTTCAATTGAAACACCACATCTTCTAACTCCTTCAAAGAAATAGGTTTAATAAGAGAGACATTCATATCCATAGTTACCAGAGGAGGAATATAGGCCAAAATGGAAGCTTCTTCCTCACTAGCAGGTAGGGTATCTTCAAAAAAGAGAGTAGAGAAAAAATGAACCACCTCACTGGAAATCTTCAAAGAGGAAGAAAGAACAAAACCCTTAGGAAAGTGAAGAGAGGAAATAATGTTACCCTGTCTTCGAGCCTTCACTGAGTTATGAAAGAAGGAAGTATTCCTATCCCCTTCTTGCAGCCAATCAACATGAGCCTTCTGATTCCAAAAAATTCCCTCACAAAGCTCCCATTCCTATAGGTCTTTAACCACACTATCCTCTAACCTGCTCAAATCCACATCAAGACCCTGATCCCGAATCTGCCTAGTAATAGAATTCAAGCACTCCTTGGCAACCCTTTTCTTTTGAAACACATTTCCAAACTAATACTTATTCTAATGTTTCAATTTATACTTCACATATTGAAGCCTCTTCACAAAGGAGTACATAGCCGTACCAAAAGCAGGTTGTCCTTCAATCTACCATCTAGAAACCAAGTCAAGAAGACTCTCCTCCCTGAGCCACATAAGCTAAAATATAAAAGTTTGTTTCCTAGAACCACCAGCTAGACGAGTAGAGAATTTAATTGGCTAATGATTTGATCGCCACCAATTCAAAATTTTAGAACTTGATAGCCACTTGTCGCCAACCCAAAAACTGGAAATAAGAAACCTGTCCAACCTTTCAGAAATGGCATCATCCCCAAGTCTCCTATTATTCCAAGTAAACATGTCATTCAAAGGTTTGATATCCACAAGCCGAAGCCAAACCACATTATCCCTTAGAAGATCTGAGGAGGGGTCTAGACAAGGCACACCCACCCTTTTCTCCTCTAGAGAGGCAATTGCATTGAAGTCACCAACCATAATTCAGGGAAGGAAAAGATCCAACGATCTCATAAAATTGATATGAGACCACATGAGAATCTTACCAGGAACATCCATCAGAGCATAAATGTTGGAAAGAAAAATCCTTTCCCCCATCTCCAAACTAATCTCAACTAGAGAAATGGAGAATCTACTAGAGAGCCACCAAACAATAGAAATTCGTCGAGGATCCCATAAGTAAGCAAGACCCCCAGAGCTACCATGTGCACCCACACACTGGCATAACCCTCTATTCCAGATCTTAGGTGCACACTACATCATACTATCCACAGATAACTTTATCTCTTGGAGGAAAATCAAATCCAGAGAATGAGCTCGAACCAAGTCCCGAATAGCCTTTTGTCTAGGGAGCTATTCATACCCCTTACATTCCATGATAACACAATCATCGTGAAGTGTGGGAGAAGTGGGTATCCAATGTCTTCATTGACCTAGATTCAACTAACGTCTCACCAACCATATTAACTTTCTCCTGGTCCTTCTTACCCACCTTTTGGGACTTATCAGGAGCACTCTTCTTTAGGGGCTTTCATTACACACCTAAAAAGGGGAACAAGCAAAAAAAATATTCTTGCAAGAATCTCTAGAACCTAAACCTCCAGTAGGACATGCACCAACAGCAACATAGAACAAAGAAGTACCAACCATCACAAAAGGGTCCCCAAACCCAACATCAGGGGAAGGAACAACATGATCCTTTGCCACCCTAGGAGCTTCTATAGGGCCAATAACCAAAGAAGTCACAACCATAGGCTTAGGATTATGATTAGTAAAAGGGAAAGCATCAACATGCATGTCAAGAGATATCCCCTCCTCGTGAACTAAGTCATCTAGCGCATCAAACCTATTAAATGTCTCCTCCTCTTGACAATACCAAAAATTCCTCTTTTGACCTTGGCCTTTATTTCAAGGCCTAATAGACACAAACCTATCTTTATCTAGAGTCACCCCTTGCATGGGCACTTTTCCCACTTTAGATCTTGGATTTGATAGAGCCATCCCATTACTTGAGCCACCCACGCTAGGAGCACGAGGACACCTCCGTTGAAGATGACCATACTCGCAGCATAAACGACATTTGAAGGATAAAGTTTCATAATCTAACAATTGAGTCCAAGAGCTAGACCCCATTGTCAAATCAATAGAGTCAGGCAAAGAATAACTCAAATCAATCTCCACACAAACATATGCATAGGAAAAAATCCTCTTCTCCAAAGTCTGTTGAGAAGGGCCAATCGGTTTTCCCAATGACAGGGCAATTGAATGCAATATATCTCTCCTCCAACATTCAAGTGACAACCGAGGCAAGCGAACCCAAACCAAGACCTTGGATGACAACTCTTCCATCAAATTAAAACTTGCATGCCATGGTTTAATGAAAAATACAACTTGATTATAAAAGTATGGGCCACCCTCAAAAGCTCTATTTCGATCTGAAATGCATGAAAAATCCACCAAAAATAAGTTATTCGTAGCTAAAAGAAAGTCAAAATCTCCCTCTGAGTTCCATGTCTTTCGAATCCAAGGTTCAAGGAGAGGAAGAGAGACTCTCATTCCCATAAACTTGCAGATCAAAACATGCTTTCTGTAATATTCTAAATCCTTTACAATCGCTTCCCTTTGAATCACGACCACTGGGCGCACTTGAACCCTTTCCAAGCAACCATTAACTTTTTGCAATTTAAAAGCACTATTCCTAGACAGTTTTCCACCTTAAGAAGATAGAGTGGAACTCCCATCACCCGGCCTGGCCAGCACCATCCCCCATCACCCCATTTACCCCGAAGATTCAAATCCATCACTTACCAACTGACAACCCTTTCCAAGCGACATTCACCAAAACCCCAACAGCTACAAACCAAACCATCCACACACGCAAAACCCCTGATTGTATGTTAAACCCAACCAACAAGAATATTGCTTACCCAACCACAACTCCAAACCAATCCACCACGACCACCCACAACTCACAACCAAAAAGGGCCACAGGGCACAGTTAGTCTCCATCAAACAGAGGTCCACGCTACCGGAATAAACAACACACCACCAAAGCAATGGAAAGCTTCACCAAGAAACGTGTAAGCAGAGAAACAAAAGCCCCACACATGAAAATGATGCACACCAAACTAACAAAGAAACACAACAATAGAAAGAATGAAGGCACCATCTCCTTCACACACGCCTAAATATGTATTATAAATAACTATATTATATAATATATTATTAATAACTGCTTTATTATAATTAGTAATATATTTTTTTAGCACAATTTTTATAATTATTTTATTTAATAATATATAATATACAATAATAAATATATGATATATATTATATAATTAAATAACATAAATACAAATGAAATATATTATAATAAAATGTATTATATGCAAATTTTTATATATATAAGTGTTACCAAGAGGGGGTAAATCCCAGTTAGTCTTTGTGTAGCTTGCGTCACAGGTGCTTCTTTGTGCACCCATTTTATCTTTGTATTGTTAGGGCCCTTAACTATTTGGTTTTGATATTTTACTTTCAGCTTGTCATAGTCCATTGCCTAATGTTTAGGCTTTTAAGTGGTCCGCTCATACTCTAGATCATGTTTGGGTAGTAAATTAACCAATCTTTATTTCACTATATTCCCCATATGGACCATTAAGTCTTTGTTTCATGTGGTCGAGGGTGGGCTTCCATTGATTTACATGTTTGTCCATTTTATCATTATGGCCGGAAGTGTGGTATCATTATTTTTATATCATCCTTTCATATCAACCGCCATAATGTGGAGTTAGGACTTGATACACGAGGGAAATATTACTCCTTAGTGTCCTTATGCTCAGTTTTGTGCCATCTACAGAGCCGAGGGTTTCAATTCTACTAGCCTTTGCAATCTAACCCCGTGTTGCAATCATTCCAGAGTAAGCGTTTCTTTTCTTTATTCTAGCCATGAATTCAAATGATTGTATGCCGCTGCTGAGGACGAAATGACTAGATGCATGTGTTGAGTTGGTCATTTTGGTTTCCATTGGGCTTGTCCTGCTTACTTATTGTACTCAATGGGTTGTGTGATTTCTTGGTTTATTGTCTTTTTGCTTTCTTTGGCTTTTGAATCCATTAATTCCTTAAGCATGGACACCCCGGTGTTTCTGTCATGCACCAAATCTCAATTGGCCTTTCTAGGTCCTATTACTGATCATCAGTTGAAGGGTTTACTACTTAAAACAGATAGACTAACCATTAATGCCATGAAGATGGTTTTAGGGAGGAGATTTGTTGACACCTGTGAGAGATACCGTGTGAATTCAAACATTACTTCTCACTTTGTGCCCTCATTGTTGGATCTTCATGCTTCAACAAAGATGATAGCCTAGTTGGCCCATCAAATCTTTAAGCTTGCATTCCTTCAAGGTTGGGAGGTGGTGTTAGTGGCAACACATCTGGGCAAAGGGATTCCCCATCCTCGTGACTTGTTGCTTCCTCCCGTAAAGCTTCATCCCTTTATTCCTAACATTTATGAGCCTCGTTATTGGATGCATTGCTTTCGCACCAAGACTGCATATGATTTCTTGAAGAGCTTATAATAGCTTAAATCGATGAAGGATTCATAGTGGATTTCCCAATTTATTGCAAATGAAGATTAGGGTATGCGGGTTCCCACTCCCATTTTATACATGGTTATAATTGTTGTCTTGCTTATATGCCACTTAGGGTTTAAGAAAATGTCAGTTCAGAATCCCAATTTTGTTACTTAGTGGCTAGGGTTACCATTAAACATCTATGGTTACATGGTATTCCATTACAAACTATTGAGTTTATTTAATATATATGATAGCTATAATATATATTATATTTAAGTTATGTAGATACTATATATAATAAAATAACTATAATTAGTATATATTATTATATGCTTTATTTTATAATTATAATATAAAATATTGTTGTTATGAATATCTTCATTGGCCCAAACATGGGTCTCAAACATCTCTCTCGCTGTCCAAAACAATGGCATCCCAATTTCAACCCATCAAAAGAGGCCTTTAGTGTCAAATCAGTTTGGGTGAGTCTCCCAAATCTCCCACTCCATTTTTGGAGTGATGATTGCTTTGAAGCAATCAAGGACACATTAGGGAAACATTTGGCAATAGACACAAAATCATCTTATTTCATGCACACAACATATGCACAGATTCTGGTTGATTTAGACACTCAAGGGATCTTCTAGTAGAGATAACCCTCAGGGTGGATGGTCAGTGCTGGGTTCAACAACTGGA
>VDFB02033958.1:0-10965 GCA_007258455.2 Sequoia sempervirens | reverse complement strand
TTTGGGATATGTCTTGTGAAGGTCTCTTCTATTCTCTGACAAAAAGGTTTGAAGTTTGATGATTTGGAATTCATGTTTTAGTATTTCAGTGTGAGTTTCTTCAGTCTGGATGGACTGGTGAAAAATATTTAGTAATTGAAGCTTGTTGTTTTATTGTGGATGTATCTGGAAGGTTCTAATATTTATTCTCATGCATAAGGAAGCATGTTTGTGCATTTGCATGTCATCTTCTTATTGGAATCATGTACATCAATTTTCTTTTGTGTTTTCATTACGTTTGGCAGACCTGGTGTTTACACTTCATTCGAAGAGTAAAATTTAATTGATGAAGCATGTAGAACATTCAAGAATATTATTTTTGGTCTTGGTTAAAAATTTTTATTGGTCCACTCTTGTTCCTCTCCACTACAGGAATGTTGAGTTGTCAACCTAATTTGAATTTATGAACTGATGTATTGTGGTTGACCTTGGAGAATGTGTCTAAGGTTAAGGATGTTATAAAAGTAAGTCTAGTTGTGAAGAGTTGTATGATAGTGTGATGCAAACTAACAAAAGTGTGCCACAAATCATAAGAGCAGAAGTGTGTGTGAGTGAGTTGTGATAGAAATTTTTTTAGTGTGTTGAAGGCAATTAGCTGAAGGTTTCTACAATTCTGTGAATGTGGTTTAATTGTCGCGGTGGATATTTTGTTCTCTTTTGCACCTTAAGGTAGTGAGCCTCCCTATTGGACAATCAATCCTTTCTATAGGCAGTGAGCCTTTGTATTTGGATAGTGAGTCCTCTTTTGGGCAGTGAGCCTTTGTATTCAGTTTATAATCATTTATATTGTGAGTTAACCCTCAATGCAGTTTTTCCCTCATTGGGTTTTCCATGTAACAATATGGTGTTCATTGTGTTGATTGGCTTTCTATTATTTGTGTTTCATGCTATAACTTAATAATAGAATAGTGTGGTTGTGGAATTAATAAGTGTTGAGTTTTAATTTTGATTTTTTGTGACAACTGATTCACTCCACCCCTCTCAGTTTTCCTATGCCTTCTTAACATTTTCAATACCTATCTCTTTGAAAAATCTTCCTACAAGACTTGCAAACACACATGCAAAGAGGGGGAAACTCGTTAAGGGTTGGAGTATAGGGGTTTTCCCTGGTCAAACCCCACTTTGGTAATCAAACCCTTGATAAAGAAATAAAATAAGAAATGAAATAACATGCAAGTGTCATAAACTCACCAAACCCTTGTTGTTGATGTTTGAAGATATGCGAATGGCTGCTTTAAAATGCTTGATAATTGCTTGATTGAATGATGAAAAATGCTTGAATGCAATAATGCTTTTGATGAGTGCATGTTTGAATGAATTTATGAGATGGTAAAATGAGAGAAAAACATATATTTATACACACTTATGCCCTAATTTCCCCAAAAATGCAACATCACAAGTCAACCTAAAGTCTTTATGAATAAAAATCCGAAATAAATTTGAATTCATTTTGAATTTTGTGCCAAGAGATACTCATTCACCACCCATGGAGAATGGGTCCCGCTCAAGGCATGCAAGAGGGTGTCAAAGATTAAATTGTAATTAATGATTTTTGTTGGGTTTACATTCAAAAAGACACTTAATTATGACTTGTAAGTGCATAAAGCATAAGAAAGGTGTAATTAGTGATAACAAGTCTAGAAAAGCATGAAAGTTTTTTACAAGACTTTACAACACTTTAGAATAAGACTTGGTAAGGGATAAAAAAAAAAATATTTAGATGAATTATAATAAGAAGAGTCTAGAAAAGTGTAGAAATGTGTTACAACACTTCACAATAGTTTTACAAGACATCATGAATCCTTAATAATTTAAATATTCAAGACCTAGTGTGAATGTATAAGTCACATTGCAACATTAAATCTAAGAAAAATAGGCCAAGCATCACAAGGAAAAGACCTAAATGACCATAAAAATGTCTAAAAATCCATTTTTCTATGGTAGAATGAGGTTGTGTGTAGATTTTTCAAATTTGAATTTCTCCTCCCTTAAAGACAATTACCTGCTCCCAAAGATGGAAGCTATGCTACAAAGGGTAATAGGGTGTGAGTTATTGTTCGCAATGGATGGATTTTTAGGGTATAACCAAGTGAAAGTGAAAGAATCAAAACAATATAAGATTATGTTTACCACACCTTGGGGCACTTATGTATATGTAAGAATGCCATTTGGCCTCACAAATGTTGGTGCCACCTTTCAAATAGCTATGAATGTCGCCTTTGCTAATCTAATTAATACAATAATGGTGATATATTAAGATGACTTCACAAAATATTCTAGGAAAGATGAATACCATATTAAGCATCTAAAAAATATCTTCCTCAAAGCTCTAGAATATGGTATTTCCTTGAATGCTAAGAAGTTCCATTTTGGTGTGACAAATGGGAAATTGTTTGGCCACATAGTATCCAAAGTTGGAGTAAGAATCGATCTCGAGAGATTAGAGGCTATAGACAAGATTCCCATTCTGAAGATAGTAAAATCCATTAAGTCTTTCATTGGATAGATAAACTTTGTAAGGAGGTTTATATCAAATTTTGCTGAGATTGCCAAGCCTATTTCAAAAATGTTGAAGAAAGGAGCCAATATTGATTGGACATCAAAAGCAATTGATGCATTCATATCTATAAAAAGAGAAATTAAGGAGGCCCCAGTGTTAAAATCCATTGACTTTAGTAAACCATTTCATATTTTCTCATTCACATATTACCACACTATTGCAAAAGTGATGCTACAAAAAAATGATGAAGGATATGAGCAACCGATATATTTTTTTAGAAAACCCTTTCAAGGAGCATAACTAAAGTATGACATCATAGAGAAGCAAGTGTATGCACTTGTCAAGGTTGTGAAAGATTTCAGACCTTATTTGGTAGGTGCAAAGATAATTTCTTGTGTCCCTAATGCTACAGTTAAGGATGTATTTGTGCAAACTGAATTCATGGGGAGGAGGTGTAGATGGATTAACAAGATTCAAGAGTTTTACATTGAAATCCATATCACCAAATTGGTTAGAGGACATGGGTTAGCTAAGCTTATGGTTGAATCCAATCTTGAGGCATCTCAAATCTATAACATAAGGGAGGATGAAGGTATGATTTCAAGCATTGAGAATACCCCATGGTACACCAATATAATGTATTATCTAAAGAACTAGAAATGTCCTAAAGACTTGAATGAAATTAAAAAAAGAACCTTAAAATTGCATGCCTCAAAGTATGTCTTTATGGATGGAGACTTATACTGAGATTGAATGTGTCTATTGTGCTTAGATGAATCATAAGCAAGTCATGTACTAAACGAGATGCATGAACGAGTCTATGGAGGACATGTTTTAGCCAAAACCACTTCCCACAAAATTCTAAGAGCTAGATACTATTATCCTAGGGTCTTCAATGACTCTTTTTCTTATGTACAAAAGTGTGAAGCTTGTAAAATGTTTTCTAGAAAAATGGTGTGTCAAGGATCACTACCATTTAGACCAATGCAAGTTGAAGCTTTATTTCATCAATGGGGGATCGATTTCATTGGAGAGATACTAGAGAAGTCTATTGTAGGTCATAAATGGATTATAGTAGTGATTGACTATTTTGCAAAATGGATAGAAGCCATCCCTACAAAGCAAGCCACTAGTAAAGTTGTGATAAACTTCTTGATGGAGAATATCATCACTATATTTGGAACACCTGTAAGGATAATTACAAACAATGGTATGTGCTTTAGATTAGAAAAGTTCAAGAGGTTATATGAGACATATGACATAAAAAATTTGTATTCATCCCCATATCATCCACAAGTAAATGGGTAGGCTAAATCAAGCAACAAGATTATCCTAAAGATAATTAAAAGGATGTCAAACAATAATAAAAAGGCTTGGGATTCCAAATTGAGGTTGGCGGTCTACATAGATAGAATCACAACACATAAGTCAACTGGAAAATCACCCTTTGAATTGGTTTATAGGACACAAGCAAGGATTCCCATGTAAAACCTTTTACCAGTATATAGGTTTTTGCTCCAAGAAGACTTGGATATCCCTAAACCTACGAAAGATAGAATGGAGTAGTTGGAAGAATTAGATGAGATTAGAAGCTTGGCTGAGTGTAACACAAAAATGTAGTCACAAACAAAATACTTATTTGACAAAAAGGAAAAAGATATAAAGTTTGAAGTGAATGACATGGTCCTGTTATGGAATGCCAGGTGTCAAGATAAAGGGAAACATAGGAAGTTTGAAGATTTGGATAGGACCATTTATTGTGATAGGCGGAGGTCATGAAAATTCTTATTATCTTCAAAATATGTCAGTAGAAGATCAAGAATTTCTATTGCATGGACAATCTTGAAACAATTCTTTTCTTAAAAATCTAATATTCCATGCACAATATTTTTAGGTTTCCACCCCTCGTCCCCATACCATTCAATCACATCCACCCATGGTCTACCTCCTAGAGATCATTTCTAGATTCTTGTAATGATCTCACATTCATTAATCCCTAGTTGGAGCCACTGTTGGAGCTAAAAAATCCACCTTGTTTTTTTCATGCCTCCATTTTATTTATCATCCCATTTCCACCATAAGCCTCCATCGCCCTTTTTTTTTAATATATTTGACATTAAACATAAAACTTCCTCATGTATATAGCTCTTAAAATAAAGCCTCTAATTGTCACTTTGAAATAATTCCCCTTCTTAAGGAGCTTCCTTGGCAATACAAGGTATGTCTCCAAGACAATACCATATCAAAGAAAGCTACACCATTGTCTCTTCGACAAGATCAATGAAAGGTCGATGGAAATATTGATGAGAGACTCGTGCTTTGAATTGACTTATTCAAATGTCTCATCAATAGTCTAAAGAGAAATATATCAAAGAGGCCTAGATGCTTCAGAGTGAGAAATTAGCTTGTCTCTCTAACAAGATATTGAAAGGATACATGATCATCTTTTATTCAGGAAATAGAAAAACTTCTCTCGAACATCAAGGGATTACTATAAAATAAATAGTGGATTACTAGAAGAAAATGATTGAGTGAGAACAATGGAAATATCAAAGAGACATCAGTGTCTTAGACTAAGAAATGAAGAAGTCTCTTTGACACCATAGGAACAAGTAAGAACAAGATTTTTGAAGAGACACAAAGGAATTA
The DNA here is from genome assembly GCA_007258455.2 of Sequoia sempervirens. Taxonomy (NCBI): domain Eukaryota; kingdom Viridiplantae; phylum Streptophyta; class Pinopsida; order Cupressales; family Cupressaceae; genus Sequoia; species Sequoia sempervirens. The sequence continues at coordinate 5,777 of VDFB02033958.1, read as the reverse complement.
AATGGCCAGTAACAAAAGTATCTTCAAATTTCTAACAATGGGAACACAACTGCAAGCATGTACTGTCAATGAGACTATAGGACATTGAAGGGAGATAACTAGAGGTCTCTTTGACATTTTAAAGACACAAAAGAGGTCATTCAAAGAAACACTGTTGAAAGAAGGAACACGGGTATCACGAGGAGACATAATTTTATCAAAAAGAAATGTTCACTAGTCTCATTGACATTGTGATGTAAAAATTACAAGGAAAAATTGAGGTGCAACCATCGAAGAGACTTTGTGGGATCAAAGAGAAAAAATCAAACATCTCTTTGACATTTTTGAAACCCTATCAAAGATATAGAAGAAAGAAAAAGACATCTTGTTAGGGTCTCTTTGGAATGGTGAAATGATTTCTTACTTGGTTGACATGACTAATAAAGACATTGAGGAGATAACTACAATTAATATTGTAAGTGATTAGAAAGGTGGAGCGAGCTTCATTTATGAACCATAATTGGTTCAAGCATGCCAAATCTTGATATATCTAACTCCTAAGAAATCAAAATCACTGCAAATTGTTGTTAAATATCAAGTAGGTAGAGTTGGATGAAAGAAAGTAGCTTAAAAAACATGGAATTAGCTCAATTAAGTGTTCTTGGCTCAGCTAAATGAGTTCTATAAAAAAAATTCTTGAAGTATTGTGGAAATAGGGTCTTGAAATGGATAAAACCCTAGAAAAACCAAAAGTAAAGAGGCAAAAAATAGAGACTAGGTCATTAAACCAAGACTTAATAGATCAATGTCTTGGGTCTAGACCAAAATCTAGGAGAAAGGCTTAATTGAATCCTTCATGTGAAAAGTTGGAAGATAAACATAAAAATATTGGAGATGTGTGGACTTCGTAGAGAGGCTATGATCTGTTTATATATCATTATAGAAAGAAGTATAGACATAGACCTATCTAAAATCCTTGGAACATGAATTTGGAAAATATTTTCATGTATACTATGTTTGTAAACATAGAATTGATTAAGGTATTGGCTAAAAACTACAACCCTAAAATGAGGGAAATCTATTCTCATGATGGTTCACAATTTATCATCATAACACAAGATTATATATGCATGGTTTTCAACTTGACACAACCATGAAAAAGAAAATTGAGGATATGAGACTTGTGGTAAGAGTATTAGACCATGGATAAAATCTATAAAAGGTGGAAGTTACCTCTGCATAGACCCAAGGGCCTAGGAAACTAGCTTATAAGATTCTCTAGTGATGAGAAACCCTCATTTCTTGTGGACTCATTTGAAGAATGCTACTAGTACATATAATATTCAACTAGCCAAGTCCTAGGAATTGATGCCTCTATTGTGATGGCTATAGCTCCCATGGTTTTAGCCATAGACATCCAAACCCAAGATGCTAGGCCTTATGATTATGCAAAATATTTTTCTGAGGTCACTAATACCTAACTTGCAGCCATTAAGAATAACAGTGATTCCATCAACTTCAAACATTACTCACTGCTTATGCACATGATACTATATGAAGGAAAAGAAATGTGAATGTGGGGGGAGGAATTAATAATTAAATATTTGGATAGTGATGAGAATTATAGACTAGTCCAAATGTGGACATCCATATGGGACAGTAGATGTTGGAGATCCCACTATTTATATTTTGAAGAATATTTTATCAAACACTTTTATAAGCTTCTTGGTCATAAATGTGATTATAGTTTGTTTGCAAAGATACAAAAGTTCCTCATACCAAAGGATAAAACAAACTGAGGGAAGGATAAAACACATTGAGGGAAGGATAAACCATAATTGGGGGGACTGGTATTCCTTTGAAGATTGCATTGTGATAAGAGTATATGGATTTGAGGTAGCCCCATTTTTATTGCCTAAGACTGTACCAGATAGGGTTGCATACCTAGATATTGTGAGACAATTGTCTTTTTTAGACTTTATGCACCTCAAGAGCTATGGAAGGAAATCTCTCATTCCTTCTACCTTTTGTTTTGGTGATTTTACCATTACTATTAATCAAGGGTATGAATCAATTAATAGAAAAATAGATTATTATGGCATGCCATTGGGAAACAAGAGAGAGAAGTTTGAACATGAGCACTTCATTCATGATTCCAAGATGCCACTGAGATTGAAAATATATGAACATGAGTTCTTTGTGGATGATGTCATTAGAAATTGTGATGAAAATCAAGTAATGATGAGGAAGGATACATAAAATAAAATAGTTATGGTAGAGGCCTGGAGGAGAAGCAATAATCCATTATATGTAGAATATTTTCATGAAATACAAGATCCTATGGAGAGGGTTGAAAAATTTGTCCTACATGAAGAAGAATTGACTAAGGATGTACCTCACATAGCTTTTGAAAGAAGAAGAGATAATGGTTTGGTCCAGGAGCACCTGATGGACTATATGCCTCCATGAGGCTAATATGTAAATAAGAGTTTAGGAGCTCTTAGGGATCATTTAATAAGGTCTTTCAAGACCATTACAATGTGTTTGAGTCATTTGATGAATGTTTACATAGGTTGTAAGGTCATCGTACCCAATTTGCAAAAAATGAAAAAATGTTGTCAAAAGAGGTATACAATAGGATTTTGATTTAGTATTGTTAATTTATTGTTGTAATAAGGCCCAATAGTCCAAATTAGGCATGTTATAGGTATTATATAGTTGATTTGATTCCATTACAAAAAGTATAAAAAGTTGTCAAAAAAATTGTAATGCAAACTTGCAAAAATGCAAATAAGGGAATACTAAGGGTCAAGTCATGTAAAAGGTAATCTTAGGTGGTTGAAAATGATTGAAATTAATTTTTAACATCTATTTATACCATACATCCATCATTTTAAGGATGTTAGTTAAGAATTGAATGTAAAATAATAAGTTTCACCATGATATTTTGTTATTTCTGAAACATTTTATGTTGTTTCTTTTCCTCGTATGGAATTTTATGGGAAGATTATGATACAAAAATGATTTGAGGTTAAATAAATATGAATATTCTTTAACATTCTACTTATTTTTTTGAATTTCATGAAGATATGAAGAAGTTATGACAATTTTACTATAGGTAGGTAGATTCAGATTTGCACAAGGCAGCAAGCAATAAAAATTGCATATCTTTCATTTTAAACATTAGAAATTGGTAAAAACTTGTGTGAATGCATTTTTTGAGGTTATGAATGATTTTATATTGGTTTCATTGATTTTGGAGAAGATTTTGATGGGTTTTGAAGAAGCCCTAGGCTGTCCTTAGTAAATTTTATTGGGTTTTTGGTTCAAAATTGTTGGCTACATGTAGGGTTTTTATAAAGCTAAAGTATTTGAGGTTGGAAATCAATTTGGAGGTAATTTTCAGGAATATTCCAAGGTGTGTGAAGCACTTTCAAGGTGACTTGAGGCTTGGAAGGACTAGTTTCAATAAACCCTTGCTTGCTTGATGGAAATTTGTGCTTGAATGAGGGTTTTAATATCTGATGCAATATTGTGACTTTCAATTTGTAAAAGTGATTGAATCTAAGGTTTTTTAATTTAACTCTATGTTTCCTAGGGTTATTTGGGTGATAGGAGGTGTTTTGAAGGATCAAGAAGTTGTTTCTATTTTCTTTTTTGTTTTGGTGTGTTGAAGCATGGGTTTTTGAAGAGAAAAGTGAACTTGAAATGAGAGAAAAAATAAAGAATGTTCTAAGTTTTGTTAGATGAGATTGAGATAAGTTTTTTTCTTCCTCTAGCTCTTGCATCAAAGCGGTATCAAAGCATAGAAGGTGTTGGGTAGGGAGTTTGTGGTTTTGTGTTTGTGTGTTGTGGTTTGTGTATGTTGAGAAGAACCTGGTTGCTGCCTAGAGAAGGAAGAGAAAGTTGAGAGAAGTTGAAGCAAGAAGAAGGTTGCTTGAGAGTAGACAATAATATGGAAGTGTTAAGAAGGTATTTGTAGGAATAGGAAGAAAGGAAGAGACATGAGATGATTGACAAAGAGATAGCTGAGTTAAAGCAAGAGATGAGGAGAAGGGAAGTAGAGTTCAATGATTTTTATGTAGAGTCCATGATGAAGATGGAGCAGTGGATCAGACAAGCAAAAATTTGGCACATAACCATGAAAAAAAAGTTTGAATGGCCCATACAAAATATTATTCAAAGAAGGAAAAGACAAGCAAGGACAACAACAAATGAGGTAGAGATAGAGTTTGTTGAGCAAAGTAAGCTACAAGATGAGATGTATGATATTCAAATTATGTTTGAATATGGAAAAAACTCTTTTTTTGTTGATGAACATATTGATGTTGAGATTAATGATATGGTTGTTAGTGATCAAGCAGGTAATGAAATATTTGTTGATGAGCACGTAGAGAAGGTAGATGATGTTTTTGATAAAGTTGGTATTGATATTCAAGATGTTGTTCATATTAGAGATGTTGCATATTTGTTTGCTAATGAGGTGTATATAGGTTTGCAAGAATATGATGTAGGTTGAGATTATGGTGAAAATGTTGTCATATGGTACTCCAATGATGAGAATGTAGATATAGATGATGTTGCTGAGGTATATGCACAAGAAATGGACTTTTGGAGCATGAAGACTAACATGTTGCTAGAAAAGAGATGGTATAAGAAGAAGAGGAAGAAAGACCCAAGGATAATTGCCAATATTAAGGAAAAATTACTAAAGAACTAGAAGACCATGAAGGAGCAGACCAGCTTTCAAGAGGACTTGAATTTTCTTTTCTCCAGGAGAATGGTGCAAGAGCACCTAATGAAAAATATGCATCCATGAGGCCAATATGTAAATAAGAGTTTAGGAATTCTTAGGGTCATTGATGAGCTCAAGATATGCTCATAATTTCGAGTATCATGATGTATTTTTAATATCTCTACTCTTATTGCTAATGGATGTTTTAACTATGTGATTAAAGACTTTTTATCTGAAATTGGGTAGTATCCTGTAGCAATACATTCCTATATTCTTGCAGCCTAACATCTCGATGTGTCTTATTAATTACCCTGTTTGACCTTCCAAATGACTGGTATAATGCATATGGTTTTTGAATAATGAAATAGATTTAATATGTGATTAATGAATGTATTGTGTTGTTTTCCACGCATGATTTCTTTTGCCTCTATCGCCTTGTGCATCGCAGGTTGTTGAAGGGAGCATGAAGTCAAGTAAAGCACAACAGATCTCGGCCCTGTAGTAAAGTCCATTTCCTGCACGACGTCGAGGAAGTTGTTCAGCGAAGACTCTCTGATCGGGTCGTTGGGAAGAAACTTTGATCATTAATCTAGGAAGAGTGGAATGCTAAATTCTCTCTGGATCGGGTTGAACGGATATGCTTTCATTTATGAGAAGTCTGTTCCTCGGTTTTAGGATTCATTTATGTCCACGACTTTCTCTATTAGTTAGTTAGTTGCTTTTTGGTTTAAATAAGTGTTCCTCCTGTGCGAGTGAGCAAGCATAGCATGTAAAAGTTAGTATGATAATGAGAAGCAGAATATGTAAGAGTTAGTACTATGATAAGAGATAGAGTTTTGTGTTAGTTTTCATATGAACAGAACAATGTATATCATTCTGAGTTTATGAATAAAAGCTGATGAAGTTCTGAGTTCAATTCTTGCATACTTGGTTGATGCTTACTAAGGGCGCCCACTTAGTAAGTATCTATAGTCTGTAGTTAGTTAGTTGTTTATCTTCTGTTGATTATAAGTTCGATTTCATTCTTGAAAGTTTCAGCGTAAACTCAATCTTATATTGTTCT
>VDFB02033957.1:0-44205 GCA_007258455.2 Sequoia sempervirens | reverse complement strand
AAATACAAGTTATAAATTCACAACTTAAATTTTACCTTTGTCACGCCTCCAATGTCCCCCTCTCTAGCATGAGAGGACTTTGTATGGTGTGCTCCACTCCCCTGCGTCTGATCTATAATATCCACATCATGGAAGTCATAATCGGAAGTGTCTAGGGGATGCTCGGTAGGCTCTACAAGAGGACCCAAGCATATTTGGTAGCACATGGAGCAAGTATGTGGTACAAAAATATGTGGACTTGATGAGGATGATGCAGCAGCACTCGAGCCATCACCAACATCACCAGAATGTGGCTGAGAGCTACTCTGAAGCATGAGCAAAAGACCACTCAAGAGTGAATAGAAAGTGAATGAATGCATTGGCCTTGCATCACGCATAATATCTGGATGGTATACTGGAGGTGGCAGAGGAAGGCGAGGGAGGGAACATGTGGGCGGGGTATTACTCTAACTGCCCCTTCTCTATCCTGGGGCATACCTCCACCAACGCCCTGGAAGGGTCTAATGTCAAAGTAATTGACGTGATGCCCTAACACAAACTCAACATATAATTTTTTTATAAAGTAAAATGGTATATCACAATTGTTGTTAGGTGGTTTCAAAAAAACCATACACCAACGATCCCAAAAGTTTTCTACAATGTCTCTATGAGTGCACCATTTATAGAAAGTTTTTTTTATTAACATTAACTGGCAAACCAGTGCGGGGGTTAACAAATAAAGAGGCTATTTGGGCTTTGGTTATTCCAAGATCTTTCACATCATCATAGGACAATCCACATGCATAATATTCTCTCGTCTTCTCGCCACGAATGAAAGGCATTATGTTGCGAGGAGAGGGTTTCTATATTTTTAATTATTTCATTCATTGTGTTTGACATCGAAGATAATCAAGGGACTCGTATAAACCAGAAATGCCCCTTAATTGTTGCAATTTTTTGAGAAATTAATTCTTGAATTGATGGCTGTGGAGGTGGTGGAGGTGGTGGTGGAGGTGGTGGGAGGTGGAGGAGGTGGAGGAGGTGGAGGTGGAGGAGGAGGTGGTGGTGGAGGTGGTGGATTGGTGCATTTTCATTGTCGCAGCCATAATGCCCGATTCAATATAAAACAAATCAATCTATTAGAATTAGACAATATAAAATGAAAATATTATAAAATACCCTAGTTTTATAACAAAATCTATAAAATTTTCTAATTTTTAATCCAAATACATAAAAACATTATTTTTTTAAGTCAAAATCCATTGCAAACATTCAAATTTCATCAAAATCCATGCTAAACTCAAATTTTTCATAAAAATCTATCAAAACCACCCAACTATTTAGGTCCAACTCTACTGGGAGAGTTATCAAACCAATTATAGGGAAGCCATAACCATCATGAGCTTTTAATCATGCTTTTGATTGTTCATAATCATCTGCATAAAGTTCATGTACATACAATAACTCTGTTTTGATCATATTCACTATGTACATGGGATCAATGAGTATTCCCCTTTCGGGTTTCTCGCAAACTTGATATAAAGAAGACCATCGAGTGTAGTTATAGAAGAATCAATATCATAAAAGAAATGTCAAACAAAATATTGGTTTTTCCTTTATGATTTTGAATATTAATAATGTTTATAAAGATGGAAAAATCATTATCATCTTCTTCATTATCATTGTATTGAACAAAGTTTGTTGAATGAATTGGCAATGGGCTTGTAAATATTTGTAAGTATTGATTAGGTGAAACCAATTTATTTCCTTTGTCATTAATAGGTCATCCAACTGGATTTGATTAGAATGAGGTCTTGCACTTGGTTATAAATATGCTTACATCTTTCCATATCATGTCGAGGTGTACGATGATATTGAAAAAATGTTTTTGCATTAAAGTTTGGTGGTAAAGGTTTAATTGTTTGAATATGACTAATTGGAGGAAGTTGAATCATATTCTTGTTTAACAATTGCAACATGATCACATGGAGAGAATCAAACAACTATGAAAATTTCCTATCTCATGGCCTAAATTTATATCTAGAGTTATGTTTACAGTAGTTACTTCTGTCTCAATATTATGAGCAGTTTGACATGAATGTTTATCAAGTAATGAATATTTTGTTTTTCTTTTTAAATGATTGATAGTTGTTTTGAGGCATGACTTATATGATTGACCAATAGGAGCCTATGAAGGGGTACCTTCATACCAACTAATCGATATTCGATAATCATGAAGGGTTATACAAAAACGTGTTAAGGATGGATATTTCATTAGCAATTTCTTATCTTGAATATTAGGTTGTAAGTTACCTATAAACACCCTTTGAATGTCAACATCTTGAAGACTATAGGAGAATTTCAAATAAAGGGATTAGTATCATTTCATAAAGTTTTTTATTTTCTCTTTAGGTCCTTGATTACAATGAACTAAATTTGTTAATGTAACTTGAGGACTGATGTTCACTTGAAAGTGTTGGAGGAAATCATTAATGAGTTGTGTAAAGGAGGTAATTGATTGTTTGACAATGAACAAAACCAATCCAAGGCCATATCTTTCAATGATCTAGAAAAGAGTTTCACTATGAGTGAATCTTCAAAAATAAAGTCTCTACACAAGGTAGTAAAAACTAACAAATGGTTATTAGGATATTTTTTACCATTGTACTTTCCAAAGCGAGGTATTTCAATGTTTTGTAGTATAGGTGTATTTAAAATAGTGAACATTAATGAACTATGTGTAAGGTATTTTGGATGTTTACTATTGGTTTGATTTTGGTTTAAGTTTGAAATTTGTTGTTGTAATAATCTCATGCTTTAAATAAAAAAGTTGATTTATCACAAAATCATTGGGCCACATGTTGTGAGAGTTTTTCAAGTATGGTGAACTAGTATGGAGGAATGGTGGGATATTATATTTCATGTTTAGGAGGGGTGATGAATATGAAGGTGTTATAGGTGAAGGGACAAAACTATTATAATTTCCACTAGAAATTCCTAAGCTTGAGTTTAAACCATTGTTATATTCCATCATTGATGCTATGATTGGAGGTGTAAAGTTGGGAATAGAAGGCATTATTGTGGGAGAGGAAACTTATTTTCCAAAAGGATTTTGAGCATTAGTCAAAAATTTCGTGAAACTAGCTACCAAAGGAATATTAGAATCTACTATATTAGCTAGGCTACGTAACACTTCTATCCCTTCCTAATCATTTACCAACTTCCCAATGCTATCCAAAAGAGGGATTGCTTCTCCATCCAAAGGTTCAATGCTTAAGAATTGTTGAATTCATTGTAGGTCTTTATCCAATTATTCTAGATTATCATTGGGGACCTTAGAAATAACATATGCCAAGTCCACATAAATGTTAGGTTACAAAAAAGACATGGGTAATGTAGGACTAGGGAGGGAATATAAGATGGATTGGGTAGACATTATACGTTGAGTGAAAGAGTTATAAGAATCAAGCTCAACATTGGCTATGATTGCAACATAGGAAGCCATAAGTCTACAACTACATCTCACGTGGGTATTAGTGAAGTGACACAAGGTCATGAAGCTCATAAATTTTCTACAAGATTCAAAACAATTTAATGCTAATGCCTGATTAAATATAAAAACAAATCAATCTAATTAAAATCAGACAATATAAATGAAAATAGTATAAAAATACCCTAGTTTTTTTTTAAAAATCCAACAAAAACCCTAGTTTTTAACAAAAATTAATAAAATTCTCTAATTTTTAATCCAAATACATAAAAAACACTATTTTTAAGTGAAAATCCATTGCAAACATTCAATTTTCATCAAAATCCATTGCAAACATTCAATTTTCATCAAAATCCATGCTAAATTCAACTTTTTCATAAAAAATCTACCAAAAAACCCTATTTTGAAAAAAATCAACTAAAATTAAACAAATCTAATTGAAAATTTGATTAGAGCAAATAAAAAATCAAGAATTTTACCTGTTGGAGATGGATTTCAAATCGGATATCTGGATTTGCGCTTTCCACTATGCGCCCGCCGCGGTTGAGCCGAATGCAAATGTGAAAATGAGTTTTGGTCGCCCGAAATTTTATATATATATATATGTCAACAAAATCGGATATCCGATTTGGATCGGATATATGATTCTTAAATCTAAGTTTTTCCTCTACCTCGGTAGTCACCCGAGCCCCAAAAAGTCAACTCACCATTTTCGCGTTTTTGAGTCGTAGAAACACGTATTTTTTTCTCCATTGCCACTTTTTGGCATACCATGATCCTGCACATGCCCTTTAATTAAATTTATCATTTTCTCCTATTAATCAAATAATCAATTTTATTGGATTAATCCATTCCCTTTGTACTAATTTTCATCCCATTTAATTAAATAATGCAAATTATTTAATTAAACTTCCTATATCTTCCCATTTGATTAAATAGCCCTCTATTTAATTAAAGCTAACATTTTCCCACATTCCTCTAAAATCTCCTAAATCCCAACTAGGTTAATAAATCTTTGATTAATTAACCTTATCCACTTTCCAATCCTCATTAGTCCATTCTCCAACATATAACTCCATTCCAATTAAATAAACCCATGGTTTACTAACTCCAACTTGCACAACTAGTTAATTTTCTTAAATTAATTAAATGGCTATTTTCTCTCACACTTGCATGAGAATATTCCCATGGAATATTCCTTCTTCATTTACTTCCTCCATTGAATTTACCTCACCCAAACCTTAATGGTTCTTACAAAATCCTTAATGACTCTTACAAAATCCTTAATGGCTCTTAGAAAGGCCATCTTGTCTCTTACACAAGTCATCTTGTCTCTTACACAAGCCTTTACTTCTCTTACATGCCTTAATATCCTTCACCCACATGCCTTTAATTCTTCACCCACATGTCTTTACTCCTTACATACTCTCTTCCCAAATTGTGCTCACACATGTGTGAGAACATATCCCCATCACCTCTCTTAGCCTTGTGACACTTGTCACAAGGCTAATCATCCTTCAATCCTCTCATCAATTAGCAACCATTGATTAGGAAAATGAATCTCAACCCTTGATTCAACCATTTTTCCTATAAATAGGACTCACTCCTATGAGAGAGGGATCCACTTTTGAAAGAAAATTTACTATGCACAATTCCATATCTACTATCTCCCATATTTCACCATTTTAGCTTGAATCCAACACCATCTTGCATCAATTTCATCATTTTATCACAATCTTGAAGCTTGTTCATCAAAAGGATTGGGAAAGGGCCAATATTCAACATCAATATGACACCAATCCCCCTATGGGATGAGCTTTTGGGTATTTAGCTAGGATTTCATTATGCATTGCTTGTTATTTCAAGTTTTTGTATTCATGGTTTCCTTGTTTTGTGCTTTCAAGAATTTCATAACGAGCTTGGTTTAACTTAGCTAATGTGACTAGTTTCCTTGTGTTTTGATCATGTTGGCTCAGGTATAGATCATGCTCACACTCAATGGTGAATTCTCCACCTCTGTCAGATCTCAAAGCCTTGATTGTCTTTTGGTTTCATTTTCTACAAATGCCTTGAATGCCTCTAAATTTTCAAATGCTCCTAACTTCTCTGTAAACAATGTTATCCAAGTCATCCTAGTATAATCATCAACGATAATAATGAAATACATGTCTCCTTGTGGAATTTTAGTCCTCATGGGTCCACACAAATTTGTATGGACTAGATCTAATGGTTTTGATGTGGAATACTCCTTAGCAAGATACTTGCTTCTTGTATTTTTCCCTTCATGACATGGCTTGCAACTAATTGATTGAGGCTTCCTAATCTTCAGCATATCTTAGACTAGTCCTTTTAAAATAATCTTTATAATCATCAAAATTCATATGTCCTAACCTTATGTGCCAAATCCAACTTTCATCTTTTTGTGCAGTGAGACAACTTTGTCCATTCAACTCATTGAGATCATGATAAATGCCATTGTTTGTTTTGCTTCCTTCTGCAATCAATTCACTAGTACTTGATTCTTTGATTTCACAACCATCAACACTAAAAGATAGCTTGTAGCTTTTGTCACATATCTGACTGACACTTAACAAATCATGCTTTAAGCCTTCAACATACAAAGCATCATGAGTCTTTACTTTTCCACCATCAAGACTTAAAGTACCCTTACTAGAAATTTTGGCAATTGAATTATTTCTAAGGGTCACTAAACCACCTTCAAATTTCTTGAAATTCATGAACTTACTCTTATCTCCAGTCATGTGGCTAGATCAACCATTGTTTATGATCCACATATTCTTCTCCTTTTGAGCATGTAGTGTAGTTTGAGCAATCATTGATTTTTTTGACTTCTTCTCTTTAGGAACCTTCTTTCAGACCTTTTCCGATTCATGGCTTTTTCTTTCTAATCATTTTCTTCCACTTTCTGGTAGTTGGGGACTCACAAAATTGCTTCTATAGTTCCTAGCAATGTGTCCAAAGTTGTTGCACTTAAAAAAAATGATATTGAAATTGTACAGAGTTGCAAATGCATTGTTACTAACAAAGTTATTTCTTCTTATTGGAGCTCTTCTACAGTCCTCAAATTTATGACCAAAATTATTACAATTGAAATAGTAACTAGAGAAAAGAAAACTTAACCTAGTATTGTATCCCTATTTTTTAGATCTTCTTCATTTGCTCTACACGTGAATGAAGCCATCATTGTGTGTCATCTTTTATCACTTGCCATTGCTCTTTCAAACTTTTAACTTCTGGAGGCTATCACTTCTAGACTTTCCTTAGTAGTTGTCATAGTCTGTTCTATAACCTTCTTTTGACCATCAAAATCTATTCCAGTTTTGACATGTGGAGCTCTTTGATTTTCCAAAATATGATCTAGGGTTTTAATACTCTTACCAAACTTCATTTGCAGTTTTTTTTCACTTTCTCAAGCTCTTTTCTTACTATCAAAATTTTTTGTTTCTATATTTTCATAGTCTTTATCTCCTGATAGAAGATTTTATGTTAGAACCTCTTCAACTCTTTTTGCTTCTTTAGTCTGGGTCTTCAAATCAACAATCAACTTTCTTTATTTCTTTGATTCTTTAGATACCTTTTCTTTAGCTCTCAATTCTTCTACAATTATGTTATTTAGTCTTGTGATTTCCTTTTCAATGCACATCAACTCTTCCATAAGATCTACCTCTTCTTCATTGTTTCTAGAACCCATATTTGCATCTCCTTTAGTAGTCTCAAGATCCATTTAAACAAAACCTTTCCTTTTTCTTCTACGGATGCATCTTCATCTTCTTCTTCAGTGGAGTAATCTTCTTCCTCATTAGTGTAGAAGCTTTTATGTTTCATTTGACCTTTCAAATCTATAATACATCCCTTATCACATATTATGTAGGCACTTACCTATGTGAATAAAATTTATCCTTGGATTCTTCCAAATTTTAGTTCTACTTTGATGTCTTTTCTATTGCTAGAAGAATTATGGTATGAATTGATGCTACAACAATGTTCTCATGTTTAATTCTATCCATTAAAAAGCACAAAATTATTAATATAATTGAATAGATTGTTATATTATCTAGTGTTAATGAGTGATAACTTAAGAAGTAATTCTAATATGCAATCTCTTATCAACAAAACTTATGAAAAAACTTATTGTATTTTCATTATAGATCATATGTTGATGGTAAAGATATGGCTACCCAAGTAAAAGATCACATACTTCTAGTGGAGATATGTTGCAAAAGACTATTTATTAAAACATATTGATGGAGTACAATAGTTGGTACTATTAATTGACACATTTCTTAGTTCTTGCACTAAACCATCTAATGGATTGTGGTTTTGTGGGTGAGGCTTTTAGTGAAAATATCAATCTTCAAACTAATTTAGGAGAAATAAAGTTCTAAATTCTATTAAGTCAATGATGAATTTAATGGTTGACCATTGATCCATATATTAGAATGTAACTGTAGACACCCACTATTTCCTTAGTATACACTTGTCCAAAATTGACTAAATAATTACATCACATAGTCAAATTTCTTCTTCACCTAATGTCACTTATATATTTAAATAATCATATTATTTAATTATCCCCTTTTTCATCTCACATATAATTAAATAAATTTATTATTATTTACACATATTTTCCCCCACACATGGATAAAATAATCAAATAATATTATTATTTAATCATGGCTATATTCTCTCCACCAACTTCCAAGAATAAAGGGATCCTAAGAATACTTGTCTCCCAAATCCCTCATGGTTGCAAATACTTACTATTTTTGGTAGGATCATTCTAGCCATTCACATTCCAACAATGTCCCTCATAGAACTCCATTTTCTCCTCAATCCTAGGGAGTCCTCTCACTCATCCTAGACTATTGATATTTCCATCACATCTCTAAATGTCATTGCCTCTCCCAAATCTATAAAGTGAGGCACACTCTAATCCATTTCATTCATTCATCGGGTATGTGCAGGATCATCATGGAAAAAACATGCCCTTAAGTGGCAAAAAAATTAGAAAAATTAGAATTAGGAAACTTCACGTAAAAAATTGAATAATTTATCTATATTATTTCAAAAATATGTAACAATAGAAGCTGTAGCAAATTGAATGTAGTTTCTAAACTACTAGGTTTGTTTAAAAAAAAAGAAATCTATTTGGTGAAAATTTAAAATTTCAATGCAGTGGTACTTAAATTTTAGGGAAAAAATAAGAAGTAGGTGTCTGTCTGACCACCCTAACCACAGTAAAATAATAAGATTTTTTATAAGATTTTAGATATAAGTAGAGGACTCATGCCCCGATGTGATGCATATTTTTTTATAATTTTTTTCCAAGTAAATAATTAATTATGATTTTTTTATTACAACTTTTTAAAAAATATAAAAACTTGTATGTCTGACCACCTTAACTTGGTGAAAACTTCATGAAATTCAATTTTTCTTTTTTTAATCCTATATTATGTGAAACATAGAATGTGACATATGTTTTGGATTCAAAAAATGTGATACCGTTTTAAAGCTATAGATGTTTTTCAATCAGCCTATCAACTAAGACTTTAGTCATAATTTGAATAGAAAATGAATAATAATTACTTATTAAATTCAAAGTAAAGCATAATTTATATCGGTAGAAAGCTGAGAATCTCCTTTAAAAACCCTTTTCATTTCATCAATTTTGGGTAAAAAAATAGTCATCGGCCACTTACCCATCATATTACCACTTTTTGGCCCATCATGATCTTGCACATACCCCATCTTTGCTAACTATACGTTGTCAAAATAGGTACCTTTTGTGTAAGAGAAACCAATTCCAACAATAATTGGAGAAAATAAAATTCGTGCAATAATGTTCATTGGTAATTTTGTTTTTAATTCTTGTGTTATTTTTTTAATTCCTAAATGTGAGATCTATTAAAGGTTTGGAATAGTTTAGAATACAAATCTTTTTTTATTCATTTGTTTTCCAATTTAACTCTATATTATTTCTTAAATTGTAGTGACTCCACTCGAGAGTGTTTCCCCTTGTCTAACTCCATTGCGTGTCTTTTATTTTGTAGTTATTTATATTTAACTTGGTTTTTCAAGTTTTAGCTTCACTTTGAGTGCTTTTGAAGATCAAGTTTTAGTAGGAGCTTCCATGTATGAAGTAAAGCTCATAGTTGCATCTAGAGTGACCAACATATGACTTTTGACATATAACACTTGATAGAACTTTCATTACAAAAAAATTGATATTTTTGTAGGGCCTTCAAATTTTGCACTACAAATTTTGTATGATTGTACGACTTATACTATATGGAATCCACTATACTATGTAGGTCCAAGTTTGAGTATATACAAAGAAAAAAATTGTCTATTTTTTTAAAAAATAGACACAAATTCTTGACATATATGTATTATCCTAATATATACATAGTCTCAAAGTTTTAAAAGATGTATATACATAGGGTACAATTGGGGTAGATGTATATTCATTATTTATTTACCCACAGGTATATGCACATGCATGTAAAGAGTATATACATGGGGTTTTTGGTGAAATTTGTCTCAACCTTGCAATTACATAAGGTAATGTTGATAGCTAAGCACAGGGGGAAGGGGATCATTCCCTCGGTGGGGGATCCAAGGGCTCAAGGGTAGTGTCCCTGAAATCCAAATTTTATGTGTATTGTATTATTGTAAATCTAGACCATTCATCATTAGGTCTCATATCTGACAATTGATATTTAATTGGCTTGACTTTCACTAGAAGGAAACCCTATATTATGAGGGCGTTGTATTACAACTATGTAGTGTGATGTATTCTAAGAGTTTGATAGCAGTCGTATCGCCTTTGGATCTCTAATTGGTGATACTTCTGTGAGAAGCTTGCTCTGCAAGTATATTGCGATGTTTGTGATTTTTGAATAATATATTGGGCAGATTTTGGAGTGTGGGGTTTTTCTCCCAAAAGGGTTTTACCCATGTAAATCACTATGTTGTGGTATGCATGATATTTATGTTTATTTCTATTTAAGTTTCTATAACTGTTAGAAAGATCTGTAAAGTTTTTGCATTATCCTCCTCTCAAGATTAGTGTAGGAAGTTTCTCCACTACCTTAGCTTCTTTACAAGGGATTTAGATACACAGATGGTTGGAGGAAAACTAGAACTCAAGGGTATATACACACAAAATTGGACCAAAAATTATTCAAAGAGGTTAATCTAATGACAATTTCATAAAAAATGTGAGATTTTCTACTCAAGACTGACTTTTAATGCTTAAAACCATGGGTTTTGCTCAAAAAACTATAGCCAAATTCTATAAAATTGTGTATTTTTAGCGAAAATGTGACAAATTTCATTGAAACCATAGGTTTCTAAATAGAATTTCCACTAAATTTCTCCCATGTACCCATGGGAATTTGAGTCAAATCCTTTCAAATATTGCCTAAACTACCAAAAACCATAGCTTTTAACCATGAAAAACCATCCTCATAAATTGATGCTTATTTTTTAAATTTTTCTAGAGCTTAGCCCTTAGTAATAGTGGTGATGAGGATATTTGTAACCATTAGCCCCAATTACATGGAATTTTAGGTTGTTTGTCATAACCAATCGACAAGGGCTTAAAACTAGCCTAGCCCCCTAGTGCATAGGGATTGGTCACCTAACTAACTAGGGGTCAGTTGACAAAGGGCGTAAGACCTGCCCCATCCCATTTCAATTTATTAAAAGTCACCCATCAATTAAAATGACACAAAGTTTCCATTTTCAATCATATTTTTGAATTTTAATAGGCATTAGAGAGTTGAATAAAAGCTCTATGTAGTGAACTAGGTAAAATTCTTAGAATTTTTTCTAGAAGTTAGGTACACTCATTCAAAGTTAGCCTTTTATTTTCAAAATTCAAACATCGATAAATTTTGTATATGATTTCATTTTTAAGCAATTTAAACAATATTAAAAATTTATGAGAAACAAATAAAAAAATTTATTGTTTTTCTATAGGATTTTTTTTAAAAAAAATTGACTAAAATTCACATGTAGGTCCATTTGTGTGTTAAATACATATTCTCTAAACTACTAACTTGGAGGCTTTGTACAACATATTTTAAAGATCTATTATATACATTTATTTTTTTGAGTTTTTTGTATGCTTTTGTTTGCTTATCATATTGAAAATAGGGTTAAAATTCACTTTCACATTAGATTTTGGGCGTAAAATTTATGTGTCCTTTAATCTAAAAGTGGTATCAGATTACATATTCTCTCCTCTTGCACTCTTGGATGAACTTGATGATTAGAAATAAATACCATTTCCAATTTTACTTTTAGGGGGCCTACCTTGGATTTCATCACCAAGGGGATAACCTCAACTCTAGTGTTTTGACATAATATAAAAAGCAAGGGGTGAATCAAAATACATGCCTCATGGAAGGGATTTTTTCTATGTAACACCCCTCCGTTTTGGCTCTTTGATCGGCATTGTTCTTCCCTGATATGATTGTGTCTGATTATGCTTTGACTTTGGAACTAGGTTACTTTTGATTGCAATTGTTATACAATGTGGATATTATATTTTGATGTGATGTTATCCTGATGTTATCTTTATGACATAATTTGGAGTAACTTAGAAGATATTTGATTAGATGATGTTTCATGCTATTGATCATATCTTTGATGTTAGATGCGTCGGTTAGAGACATTGTATTGGTGAAGGGGACGAGATTGTATCACTTGCTTGCGAGTGCCCTTTGATTTTGAGATTTCCTCTTCACGGTGTGTTTGATCATATTACGTATATATGCACGTTCGACATGCTCTTTGTTGCAGGTTGGCAGGTACATGACATCGACTCCACCTAGTTTCCAGGTTTGAGCGTGTCCATTGACCAATGGAAATTGATAGGGAGATAGTAGCTAGGTTTTATGTGTCAAGTCGTCACCCTAGTCACAGCGTGTCGTCGGGTTGTAGTCGGGTTGGTTGTTATGTTGCCATGTCTCTGTGTTCTTTATTTAAATTCAAGTTAAATGGCTTATGTTGCTTAACTGTTGATTAAATGCTTTTGGTTGTAATGTTAGGAATGTTAATTACCATATTAATTAATTTAATTTAATTAATAAAATAATCTAATATTGGATTAGATTTATTTTATTGGTTAATTAAATTAATTGTGTGAATTAATTTAAGTTATTCCTTGAATTAAAAGTGTTAAAAGATTTAAATTAGTTTGTGTGAAAAGAAGGTTTTAAAATATGTTGAATTCTATTTAGAAATTTGGAGATTTGTTTTAAGTTATTACAAAAAATACAAATGTTTTCAATGCAATGACTTTGGGGTAGAAAAGATATTTTCAGAAATAGTTGACTAATTTGGGGAAAAGATATTTTGAGAAGATTGGAATTTGAATTGAAATTTGAATTTGGGATTTGTATTTGAATTTGAAATTAGAATTGAATTTGAGTTTGCAATTTAATTTGAATTGAATTTGAATGTGAATTTGAAATTTAATTTGAAGTGGATTTGAATTTGAATTTGGAAATTTAGGGGAGAATATATTTCATTTGGGGGTTTTTGGAATGGAGAAGGGGGTTTGCAAAATAATGAGAAGAGGGCTTTTGGATTTTTTTTGGATTGAATCTTGGTTGAAGGATGAAGATCTTGGGAGGAGATTGGAAAATAATGGAAACAGCAAAGGATCCCACACCAATTTGTTCTTCAAGCTCTTGAATCAGGTTTTATTCTTGTTTTGTGTTTTAAATTTCTTCTTCTCAATCTTCTCCTCAAGAAAATTTGCCCAATTTGGGTTGTGGAATGATATATTCATGTCAATAACCAGTTATACTTTGCATATAAAATCTGTGTAGGCTAGAAACCTTTATTTAAAGATTTGTTTCTTTTTTAAAAAAGAGATTGATGTGTGAGATTCGTTCTGGGTTTTACCAAAACAAAGTTTTGATTTTTTTTTGTTTTCATTGTTAAACGAAATTGTGATAATGAAAAACATTTTTTTCGTTTTTAAACGAAATTATGTGAATGAAAAATAAATTTTATTTTGAAAATGATTGTGGGGGTGGGCGCTGCCCACAGCTGCCCCAGTGGAGGCGCTGCCTATGGTGGTCGCGCCCAGCGCAGCCCACACAAGCTGCGTCCCCATGTGGGGGAGGCTGCTGGACAGCAACCCCCACGTGGGTGTTTGGGGGCTTCGCAGCCCACATAGGGGCTGCGTCCCCTGTTTGGGTTGCGCGGCCCGTGAGGAGACTAGGGCTTCGGCCCTTAGAAATTTTTTAAAAACTAAAATTTCGTTTTATGTTTATATTTCTTTTTATATACATTTTATATTATATGTATATTTTATAATATTATATATATATAATATGTATATGTTATTAAAATATATATATATATATAATATTTTTAATTAAATAAATTTTGTTATATGGAAATTTTAAATGGGAGTTTAAATTTATATTTAAATAATTTATTTATATGCAAATAAAATAATATTTTATTTGACATATTAAAATAATGTTAAATAGTAAATAGAAATTTTAAATTGATTATGTGATTATTACAGTTGAAGGAAATTGATGTTTTAATAAATAGTCGTAAATCTTAAAAGAATTGATTTTAAGCAATTATTTAAATGTATATTTAAGACATAGTTTATATATGTTAAATCATAAGGATTTTAAAGATGATTATCGTCGTGCTATTGAGGCTGAGTGGAATTTAGAAAATCTAATGTTTTATTGGAAATATTGATTTTAATTGAGTAATTATCCTATGTTGCAATATGGATTAAGTGATTTAATTTAAATATTAAAATATCTTGAGTTTGAATATATTAGTGAAACTTAGAGTTAACGAATGTTTTATTCAAATCAGATGATTTTATTGTCAAATGTTGATTTATTTATAATTTGGTTCTGATTATTACAGATAATTGAGACAAATGAAATTTAAGGGATAGATTCAAACATAAACTATCTTAAGAAGATTTTGTTACGTAGTAGAAGCAAAAGTGGATTTTATATTCAAAGGATTTATTTAGAACGTGGAATTTTAATAGTCAAATGATTTATTTTAAAAAGGTAGATTTTAAATGTTCAAGTGTTTTCATTTTCAAGGTTGACTTTTATTAAAATATGTAATTGGGAAAGCGAAATATACTATTGGTTTGAACCCCCTTAAAGTTGTCAACGTGCCTTGAGTTACTATTGAGTTGTGCGAATAAGGTTAATTAATTACTTAATTTCTTGTGTGACGTAATTGATTGACTTATTATTTAATCTAAATGTTTTGTTAAACAAATGGTTTCATTTATAGTATATGATCGTGAAACTAGAGAAATGATTGTTTATTTTAGTCAAATGACTTTATTTATTAAAATGGCTTGATTAGGAAATCTAATTGTGAATTTAGAGTAAATGATCTGTTCTTTGAATATTTCTATGTTGTGAAAAGAAATAAGTTTATTGATTGGTTTAATTCCAATTCGAAGATGTTATTTATTAAAATGTCTTGATATTGGAATACGGTTGTGAAATTTAGAGTAAATGATCTATTCTTTGAATATTTCTATGTTGTGAAAAGAAATAAGTTTATTGATTGGATGATTGCAAGTGACGGAAACTGTGTTTGATGGGATTTAGGAAATCCGAACATTAGCTTACTTAAGTGTCTGAAATGTTTTCAGTGTTTAATTGTTCGTCTTCGATGTTGGTGGGATAGAGAGAATGTCTTGAAAGCCTTCCAGATAGGGGTTCATTATTGGTATGGGTGGTTGTACGTGAGTCAACCTTTGATATGTACTTTGGTTTCTGTGTTATGAGAAAAGTTTGTCTGCCAAAATTCAATCTTTAGAAATTTAAAGAACGTGTGATTATATGATTGTTGACTTTAAGTCATTTCTTGTTGATCATGTAAGTGTTCCAGTTGTGTTTCTTGAGATGATGTTGTTGCCCTTGTGATTGGTTATTGTCTTTCTTGGGTAGTGCATGAGACTTGTATCAGTGGAAACCTGGTTCTTCGTATGGGTTGTGTGACCTTGTGATTAAAGGTTGAGTCGTGTTTTCAGTTCGTCATGTGGGTTATCATTATGTTAGTCAACCTTGTGTTAGCCTTGGGTAGTGCACGCTTTGGTTTCAGTTTTGTACATCTGTAGTGATGTGTTACCTGTTGAGGTGTATTGATTATGTGTGATAAGTGTTAGTGCATTGGCTACCCTTGGCATGTGGTTGAGTTATGTTTTTTCAATAGGGGAGTGGCTTCCAAATGAGCACCAGGCCCAAAGTGGTTCCAGGATAACTCGTGTGAGAGTTAGTTAATTAAGTAAAAATTAAAATAACTTACTAGGGAGAGAGTAGCTTTGAACATTAATAAGATAATTTAGCCTCCCTCATTGGCTTAAGGGCTTGTACGAGACTTGAGATGATTCGAGAAGGCCTGGAATGGCAAGATCGTTATCTTGTCTTCTTGAAAGATAACCGATTCCGCTCTGGTGTGCATATGGTGTCGAGTTCGTGAGAGGTTACCAGGATATTCCTAGAGGGGGGCCGGGACCTAGGAAGAACACCATTGGATAACCAATGTAGCCTTTGTGATGACACTCCTCCTATGACAATAGTCAGTATGGTGTTGTACCGTTGGTTTATTTTGTACAGTGATTGTACTCGATTTTGTACTCTGGAAACATTGTAACCACGATGTTAAGTGATGTGATATAATTTGTTCTTGTTTCAGTTCAGTTGTGCTAGCCTGTGTCTAGAGGTAGATGGTATTGTCTTGGAAATCCTTGTTACTATCTCCTAGCACGGGGGGTGAGCCTTTTGGTTTCACTTGGTTGGGTGGAACGTGCACCTTCCTCTGTTGGTTTTTTTTTCTCTTGCTCGTGGGGCGAGTCTTTCATGTTGGAGAGCTCGTTGGATGTAGTTGCTTTTCTGGCTTCGTTCTTTTCAGTTGATCTTATATTCTTTTACCCCTCATTTGTCATCGAGGTGGAATTTGTAATTTGTAATTATGCTCTTTGGAATTACTTCATTCGGGGAATGAGTGTAGTAATCTTATTATTTAAATATTGTTAATTGAAATCTTTTGGTATTTCTTATCCTTCGTTGTAAGTTATCTTGTATGGAATGTATGTTGTCTCATTTTCTTAAGTGATTAATGTTTCGATTTATATTAATGTTTGTTGTTGTTTTGGTTTTAAAGTAATCCTTGTCTCGTGGCCTTAGAGGTTGTTGGCAATGTGTATTCATCTTACATGTTATTTGTACTTAAACAAAAAAAAAAATTGGTGCATTTAAGTAGTGAATTGCAACTTCCTCTAGGGTTGTGTGGCGGGGTATTACACATGGTATCAGAGCCTAGGTTTAAACACTGGGAACTCTGGGATTATGTTGGACCCATTATGTTGTAAGTTGTGTAGGTTTATACTCTGGGAACTATGAGCCCATTGTATTGACCTAGTTGATTTTCTCTTTCCTATTGTTTTCCTTTTGGGTTGATTTCTCTTGTTTTCCCAGAAGTTGTCGTTAAGTGGTATAGGTCCAATGGTGCAGGAAACCAGTGGGAAGGATAGGATCCTCGGTGTAGTGCGCAATGCACCGATATCCTTTCTATTGGAAGAATGCATTATGGACGATTGTGTAGTGTGTGATTTTGATGTGCTGTGTGTGGTGGACGACAATCAGTTTTGTTGTTGTTTCCACCCTTGCATGTCTTTTGTTGAATGCTTTTGTGAGGATTAGGCTCGCAAGCCTACCAAGAGGTGTGTTTTGTTTGGCTTCCTTCTTGTTGCTTGGCTCTTTCGTTGTGTAAATGGTTGAGACCCTTGAGTGGTTCTTGAGTGTGGTTGTAGTGTGTTTGTTGGTGTGTTGCAGGTGACATGTGTTGCCTAAAATTTCCCTTGCTTGGTTTCTTTGTTCGTGTTCTTGGAAAGTTTGTGTGACCTTGAAGGTGCCAAGAAGTTCCTTTTGTGTGCATTCTCCTTTGGAGTTTGGTTGTTTCTCTTCACCATGCAAGTTTCTGGTGCATGTCTTCTTGTGCTTTACCTCCTTACGTTAATGATTACTTGATTAACCCTATGTGGTTTTGAAGTTTCTTTTGCATGTATATTTTATTGAGATTATGAAATATGATAATAAGAAATGAAGGAATATGTTGTTAGTTATAGAGATTTGTGCATACTCTCTTATGATTGATGCATTTGTGTGAAAGTGATCGAGTGATGATGAAACCATGATTGCATTTATGCTTATGTTAGAAATGTATATAAATCTTGTCTTCTCTCTCTTTCCATTGGTTTAACGAAGATGCCTGTCCTTGAGTGTGTGGTGTATTGAAACACATGGTATGTTGTATCTTATGAGAAAATGCTTATGTATTCATGAAGGTTGATTTATTAGATCGAGCCTTGGGTAAAGGACCTAAGTCCCCAAGTTGCATTTATAATCATGGAAAATGTACAATATGAATAGAAAATCATTTTGCAGTAAGTAAGTTTAGAGAAAGGGAATTAGTGAAACAATTGCATGATAAGGATAATTGCATAATAGGTGCATCTGTTGGTGAGGCCTATAGTCCCCGACATTACTGTTAAGTCTTAAGAAATCATATAGATATTAAATTATTGTACCTGGATTCAAAATGCAAAAAGTTAAATGAACGTTGAAATGATAAGGTTGCATACCTTGCCTTGAGTAAACGTTGTAATGATATTATATTAGTTGTGGCTTTATGATAATTCTCGATGATGTGTATTGGTGCATAGGGCACTATGTATGTTAAACCATGGTTATATGATTGGGATATTTGGTGGTGGGATGCCTCACCATGTTGATTGTATAGGTTGATGGTGTGCTTGGTTGTGTTGATTATAGCATAGATCGCTGTTGTGTTATGTTGAGGTATGGAGTGGTTTAGTATTGGAACCATTGTTTATGTGAGTATTTTAATGAGCTTGAACTAGGGGTATTTGCAGGCTTCCAGGAGTAAGCCTGACCCTAGGGGGGGAGGATGTAACACCCCTCTGTTTTGGCTCTTTGATCGGCATTGTTCTTCCCTGTTATGATTGTGTCTAATTATGCTTTGACTTTGGAACTAGGTTGCTTTTGATTGCAATTGTTAGACAATGTGGATGTTATATTTTGATGTGATGTTATCCTGATGTTATCTTTATGACATAATTTGGAGTGACTTAGAAGATATTTGATTAAATGATGTTTCATGCTATTGATCATATCTTTGATGTTAGATGCATCAGTTAGAGACATTGTATTGGTGAAGGGGACGGGATTGTATGACTCGCTTGTGAGTGCCCTATGATTCTGAGATTTCCTCTTCACGGTGTGTTTGATCATATTACGTATATATGCACGTTCGACATGCTCTTTGTTGCAGGTTGGTAGGTGCATGACATCGACTCCACCTGGTTTCTAGGTTTGAGCGTGTCCATTGACCAATGGAAATCGATTGGGAGATAGCAGCTAGGTTTTCCATGTCAAGTCATCACCCTAGTCACAGTGTGTTGTCGGGTTGTAGTCGGGTTGGTTGTTATGTTGCCATGTCTCCGTGTTCTTTATTTAAATTCAAGTTAAATGGCTTATGTTGCTTAACTGTTGATTAAATGCTTTTGGTTGTAATGTTAGGAATGTTAATTACTGTATTAATTAATTTAATTTAATTAATAAAATAATCTAATATTGGATTAGATTTATTTTATTGGTTAATTAAATTAATTGTGTGAATTAATTTAAGTTATTCCTTGAATTAAAAGTGTTAAAAGATTTAAATTAGTTTGTGTGAAAAGAAGGTTTTAAAATATGTTGAATTCTATTTAGAAATTTGGAGATTTGTTTTAAGTTATTACAAAAAATACAAATGTTTTCAATGCAATGACTTTGGGGTAGAAAAGATATTTTCAGAAATAGTTGACTAATTTGGGGAAAAGATATTTTGAGAAGATTGGAATTTGAATTGAAATTTGAATTTGGGATTTATATTTGAATTTGAAATTAGAATTGAATTTGAGTTTGCAATTTAATTTGAATTGAATTTGAATGTGAATTTGAAATTTAATTTGAAGTGGATTTGAATTTGAATTTGGAAATTTGGGGGAGAATATATTTCATTTGGGGGTTTTTGGAATGGAGAAGGGGGTTTGCAAAATAATGAGAAGAGGGCTTTTGGATTTTTTTTGGATTGAATCTTGGTTGAAGGATGAAGATCTTGGGAGGAGATTGGAAAATAATGGAAACAACAAAGGATCCCACACCAATTTGTTCTTCAAGCTCTTGAATCAGGTTTTATTCTTGTTTTGTGTTTTAAATTTCTTCTTCTCAATCTTCTCCTCAAAAAAATTTGCCCAATTTGGGCTATGGAATGATATATTCATGTCAATAACCAGTTATACTTTGCATATAAAATCTGTGTAGGTTGGAAACCTTTATTTAAAGAATTTTTTTTTTTTTAAAAGAGATTGCCATGTGAGATTCGTTCTGGGTTTTACCAGAACAGAGTTTTGATTTTTTTTTGTTTTGTTGTTAAACGAAATTGTGATAATGAAAAACGTTTTTTTCATTTTTAAACGAAATTATGTGAATGAAAAATAAAATTTATTTTTTAAATGATTGTAGGGGTGGGCGCTGCCCATAGCCGCCCCAGTGGAGGTGCTTCCTATGGTGGCCACGCCCAGTGCAGCCCACATAGGTTGTGTCCCCATGTGGGGGAGGCTGCTGGGCAGCAACCCCCGCGTGCGTGTTTGGGGGCTTCACAGCCCACACAGGGGTTGCGTCCCCTGTTTGGGCTGCGTTGAGGAGACTAGGGCTTCAGCCCTTAGAATTTTAAAAAAAAATAAAATTTCGTTTTATGTTTATATTTCTTTTTATATACATTTTATATTATATGTATATTTTATAATATTATATATATATAATATTTTTAATTAAATAAATTTTGTTATATGGAAATTTTAAATGGGAGTTTAAATTTATATTTAAATAATTTATTTATATGCAAATAAAATAATATTTTATTTGACATATTAAAATAATGTTAAATAGTAAATAGAAATTTTAAATTGATTATGTGATTATTACAGTTGAAGGAAATTGATGTTTTAATAAATAGTCGTAAATCTTAAAAGAATTGATTTTAAGCAATTATTTAAATGTATATTTAAGACATAGTTTATATATGTTAAATCATAAGGATTTTAAAGATGATTATCGTCGTGCTATTGAGGCTGAGTGGAATTTAGAAAATCTAATGTTTTATTGGAAATATTGATTTTAATTGAGTAATTATCCTATGTTGCAATATGGATTAAGTGATTTAATTTAAATATTAAAATATCTTGAGTTTGAATATATTAGTGAAACTTAGAGTTAACGAATGTTTTATTCAAATAACATGATTTTATTGTCAAATGTTGGATTTATTTATAATTTGGTTTTGATTATTACGGATAATTGAGACAAATGAAATTTAAGGGATAGATTCAAACATAAACTATCTTAAGAAGATTTTGTTACGTAGTAGAAGCAAAATTGGATTTTATATGCAAAGGATTTATTTAGAACGTGGAATTTTAATAGTCAAATGATTTATTTTAAAAAGGTAGATTTTAAATGTTCAAGTGTTTTCATTTTCAAGGTTGACTTTTATTAAAATATGTAATTGGGAAAGCGAAATATACTATTGGTTTGAAACCCCTTAAAGTTGTCAACGTGCCTTGAGTTACTATTGAGTTGTGCGGATAAGGTTAATTAATTACTTAATTTCTTGTGTGACGTAATTGATTGACTTATTATTTAATCTAAATGTTTTGTTAAACAAATGGTTTCATTTATAGTATATAATCGTGAAACTAGAGAAATGATTGTTTATTTTAGTCAAATGACTTTATTTATTAAAACGGCTTGATTAGGAAATCTAATTGTGAATTTAGAGTAAATGATCTGTTCTTTGAATATTTCTATGTTGTGAAAAGAAATAAGTTTATTGATTGGTTTAATTCCAATTCGATGATGTTATTTATTAAAAATTCTAGATATTGGAATATGGTTGTGAAATTTAGAGTGAATGATCTGTTCTTTGAATATTTCTATGTTGTGAAAAGAAATAAGTTTATTGATTGGATGATTGCAAGTGACAGAAACTGTGTTTGATGGGATTTAGGAAATCCGAATATTAGCTTACTTAAGTGTCTGAAATGTTTTTAGTGTTTAATTGTTCGTCTTCGATGTTGGTGGGATAGAGAGAATGTCTTGAAAGCCTTCCAGATAGGGGTTCATTATTGGTATGGGTGGTTGTACGTGAGTCAACCTTTGATATGTACTTTGGTTTCTGTGTTATGAGAAAAGTTTGTTTGCCAAAATTACATCTTTAGACATTTAAAGAATGTGTGATTATATGATTGTTGACTTTAAGTCATTTTTGTTGATCATGTAAGTGTTCCAGTTGTGTTTCTTGAGATGATGTTGTTGCCCTTGTGATTGGTTATTGTCTTTCTTGGGTAGTGCATGAGACTTGTATCAGTGGAAACCTGGTTCTTCGTATGGGTTGTGTGACCTTTTGATTAAAGGTTGAGTCATGTTTTCAGTTCGTTATGTGGGTTATCATTATGTTAGTCAACCTTGTGTTAGCCTTGGGCAGTGCACGCTTTGGTTTCAATTTTGTACATCTGTAGTGATGTGTTACCTATTGAGGTGTATTGATTATGTCTGATAAGTGTTAGTGCATTGGCTACCCTTGGCATGTGGTTGAGTTATGTGTTGTCGATAGGGGAGTGGCTTTCAAATGAGCGTCGGGCCCAAAGTGGTTCCAAGATAACTCATGTGAGAGTTAGTTAATTAAGTGAAAATTAAAATAACTTACTAGGGAGAGAGTAGCTTTGAACATTAATAAGATAATTTATCCTCGCTCATTGGCTCAAGGGCTTGTACTAGACTTGAGATGAGTCGGGAAGGCCTGGAATGGCAAGATCGTTATCTTGTCTTCTCGAAAGATAACCGATTCCGCTCTGGTGTGCATATAGCGCCGGGTTCGTGAGAGGTTACCAGGATATCCCTAGAGGGGGGTCGGGACCTAGGAAGAAAACCATTGGATAACCAATGCAACCTTTACGATGACACTCCTCCTATGACAGCAGTCGATATGGTGTTGTACTGTTGGTTTATTTTGTACAGTGATTGTACTCGATTTTGTACTCTGGGAGCATTGTAACCACGATGTTGAGTGATGTGGTATTTGTTCTTGTTTCATTTTAGTTGTGCTAGCCTGTGTCTAGAGGTAGATGGTCTTGTCTAGGAAATCCTTGTTACTATCTCCTAGCATGGGGGGTGAGCCTTTTGGTTTCACTTGGTTGGGTGGAACGTGCACCTTCCTTTGTTGGTTTTTTTTTGCTCTTGCTCGTGGGGCGAGTCTTTCATGTTGGAGAGCTCATTGGATGCAGTTGCTTTTCTGGCTTCGTTCTTTTCAGTTGATCTTATATTCTTTTAGCCCTCATTTTTCATCGAGGTGGAATTTGTAATTTGTAATTATGCTCTTTGGAATTACCTCATTTGGGGAATGAGTGTAGTAATCTTATTGTTTAAATATTGTTAATTGAAATCTTTTGGTATTTCTTATCCTTCGTTGTAAGTTATCTTGTATGGAATGTATGTTGTCTCATTTCCTTAAGTGATTAATGTTTTGGTTTATATTAATGTTTGTTGTTGTTTGGGTTTTAAAGTAATCCTTGTCTCATGGCCTTAGAGGTTGTTGGCAATGTGTATTCATCTTACATGTTATTTGTACTTAAACAAAAAAAAAAATTGGTGCATTTAAGTAGTGAATTACAACTTCCTCTTAGCTTAACATAATGATCAAGGAAGAGAGAATAAAATATACTACCTTAGTAAGATATTAGTGGAATGTGAACTCAATTAATCACCCATGGAGAAATCTTGCCTTGCAATAGTATTTTCCACATTGAAATTTTGAAATTACACGCTTAATGCTACCACCCATCTTATAGCCAAAATTGACCCATTGAAATACTTATTATCTAAATAACCCTTACTGGTAAAATGAAAAAGTGGGTCATTCTCCTTAGTGAGTTTTATATTGAGTATGTCAATTAAAAATAAATTAAGGGACAAATTATAGTGGAATGATTAGTAGAGGCTCCCATCTAGGACTATCATTCTTTGACCATATAATTTCTAGAGGAATCCATCCTTCACATTGAATAATCTAAACCATGGAAATTAGACTTTGATAGATCATTTACCTCACATGATTCAAATGTTGAAATATTTTTCATCATTCCAAGGTTATTTCAACCCAAAATATTCCACATTGGATTCCCCTATACAAACAACATAGAATAAAATGAGGTATTGATATATAGTCTAAAACGAGTAGTACAATGGAACATCCTATACTTATAGGTTTTTGGTGATTCACAGTTGGTTGTCAGATAGGTTAATGACGAGTTCCTTACTAAGCATGAAAAATTTATACCCTATAAATGCATGGTGGATAAATTTAAGAATTATTTATTAAATATATCTTTGAGAAAGTCTCTTGCATCAAAAATAGGTTGTCTATACAATGACCACTATTAGATCTCTTTTGTATATGCCCATTGAAGCTCATAAGTATCATTTCCTTATAGAAAAATTTGTCATACCTACTTATGATCTACTAGATTCTAACATGATATTTGATATTGTTAGTCCCAACACCCCTTGGTATATTGGAATCTATGCATAACTCCAAAAACAAACCATTTATCTAGACCTATCATCCACCATAAATAAATCCCTTATTCAATGCACTTCGCATTACACCCTCCTTAGCAACATGGTTTATCATAAGGGATACAATGGAACTTTGATTAGATGTATCAAATTGGAGGAGGCTAACCTAGAACTTTAGTAAGTCCATAATAGAATTTTTGGTTTCCATAAAAATGACATGATCCTAGCAAATAAAATCATCTACATAGGATATTATTGGCCTAGTATAGAATCAAATGTTGGCCAATATGTAAAAAAATACCTTGCTTTTCAAAAGCATGGGGATCTCATTCAAGTAGAATGTCAAGTTATCTAGCCTATTAACACTCCATGTACCTTATCTACATTGGACCTTGATCTCATTGGAAATATTAATATCAAGGTCTCCTTTAATGGCCATAAACTATTATTGTTTATTTGATGTAGTGGTTCAAAGTAGTTCCACTCACTTTTACCACCGACATCTAAATATCAAAATTTATCCTCAACCATCTCAATTATTATTTTGGTATTCCATCATTTATCATCATGGAAAATCATCTTCATAGGATATTATTCACCTACCATTTAATTACATGCCTACCAATATGTAAAAAAATGTGTTGTTAGAAACATGGGGACCTCAGTAGTGGGTCAAAATAGTTCCACTCACTTTTACCACCAGTATCTAAATATCAAAATTTATCCTCAACCATCTCAATTATCAATTTGGTATTCCATCCATCATCATCATGGAAAATCCTCTACATTGGCTATTATTCACCTACCATTTAATTAGATTCCTACTAGTAATATGTAAAAAATGTGTTGTTAGAAACATGGGGATGTCATCCATCTCAAGCTCTCCAGCCTATTACAATTCCAAGACCCTTCTTTATACAATGCCTTGATCTCATTGGAAATATTAATCTCACCTCCTCCAATAGCCATAAATTCATTATTTCTACTACCAAGTATTTCACCAAGTGATTCAAATTAGTCCCACTCAAATTTACCACCCACATCCAAATATCTAAATTTATCCTCAACCATCTCGTTTTTCATATTGGTATTGAATCCACCATCATCATGGAGAGTGGAAAATATTTAAAAAACCATGAAGTAAAATATCTATGAAATGATAAATTACATATCAAAAATAAGTGTTCCACCCCATATTACCCACAAGGTAATGGACAAGTAGAGGAATCAAAGAAAACCATAATAAAATTCCTCAAGAAAATCATCAATGACACTAGCCATGATTGGAACCTTTAGCTTAACATTGCATTTAGGGTCTACCACACCAAAATCCACACTCCCATAGGTGTCAATACATATTCCCTTGTCTATGGTGCTAAAGAAATATTGCTAATAGAAGTTGAGCTACCATCTTTGTGTCTCTTTACACAACCTTGTCTCAGAGGAGGATTATCAAATTACATGGTTACTATTGAGGGTGGTTATAATCACTTAAAGTGTAGTAGGAAATGAAGGTTTATTGCCCCTCTTGAAAAGTAACAAGACTACTCCAAGGCTCATGTATAACTAGTTCTTAGTTGTGTTGGGACAACACAGGGTCATTGTCAACAAGTTTCACAAGGGTTTTGGTGTTTAAAGCTAACTAGAAAATAACATGTTATCAAAAATAATGATTTCAAAAATTCATAAAAGCATATTACATTTTATATTTTAGAAAATTTGTATTTATTTTAATTCTCTTTATTATTTCAGATCGAGTTTCAAAGATAGATCAAATAATATAGAGTAATAAGAAGTAATAAATAAATTTAACCTAAATAGACAATGATAAAAAATATTCCATTAACCATTTTTGTACATTTAAGCAAGATCTTTAAACCACTATTACAACAAATAATATTTCATACATTCACTAGTAACAACAATACAATCTTCAAAGGAAACAAATCACCACATGAGATTTTCATATTTCATGAAATCAAAATGTCATCAAGCATGCACAGATATGAGATAAAATCTTACTTAAGTTCATAATTACCAATGATATCTCACTATTTTGACAATTTAGATTGAAACAAAATATTCATATCATCATCATGATGCCAAATTTCAATGCATGCAACACATGTGTAATCCTTTGATTAAATCAATAATCCACAAAGTCAGTAGGAAAAATCCATGTTGAGATTGTATTGTTTGATTGAAAAAAATTACATTAAAATCGTATCTTTTATAATGACCCAAAATCAAAAATACATAGAAAATAAGTTCCTAAAATTGTGGATCTAATAAAACAGGTAACTAGAACTACCTCCAACACTTGAGTCTTTAACTGAAAGGAAACTAAAATTTAACAAAAGTAAAACTGGCACCCCTAGTTGGAGTTTCAGTTCAACTAAACTAATATTAGAGAATAAAAAGAAAGTTGTAAATTAACTAGAGTATAACTAAAGTCTAACTATTTGTTATCAAATTCCAATGCCTCTTTTATCCTTGCATCTGGGCGCTAACCTTTACATCATCATTTATTATTATATAGGTCAAGGTTATACCTGGCCATATCAACATCTGCACTCTTGGCATTTTGTGTGTTGGTGCAGGAGTATACTCCCACCTTAATGAGGAAACCATATCCATGTTTACTTGTATTGCTTGTCTGCAAACCTCCAAAAAAAGCATCTTGTCTGAAGGGTACCTAGGGAGTTTGTATGGCATTTTTTTGAAGCTTTCCACCCTGATATAGGAAAAGGTATTGTACTAAATATACCAATTACCAATTTCTTTTATTAATTCCATTGCTTCATTAGAAATTATCCTCGAGAAGTCTCCCTCCAAGCCTTGAATCACTGAGTAAATGAAATTATCATTAATAGCGAAATTTTGATGGCTTGCCTCCAACTCCATTTGAGGATAGTGTTGGTATATTGTCACTTCTCCAAGCTCAAAGGAACCAACCTTGTTAAGTCCTGAGAATGAAGCTTGTGAAGACAACAAATAGACTAAATAGGAAGTCATGTAAAACTTACGAGTTGTGATGAGATTTCTCTATTGCTTGTGAATAGTATCACTTATAAGAAAAGCCCAATCAATTTTCTTCTTGAACTGGTAGAATTGATGATCTTGATGAATCTTACCATCCATGGGTAAAAATATCTCACATGTTGATACCCAAACACTCAACTCAATAACACAATTAAATCCTTGACATCTTCCTTGAAATCACTTCTATGCTACACCTTGACTAATTTAGTAGCTACCTTTCTAGGTTTTTCTAGCTGACTGTTATTAATATAGTTCAAGTTCTCTATTGTACTATCATCAAAATATTTGACAAATTTCTTCATTTCCACTGTCTCATACTCAAGATGGGTGGGAATTTTGAAAATATTATCTATCATTTTTGGAGTTGCATCTAACATAGTTTCTCCATTTCGCCCAAGACCTTTTGATTATTATGGTTATAATAGCTAGCACAAGTTAAAACTAACTTTAAGGATTGAACTATCACTAGAAAGCCAACAGCTTCTACCAATCTTGAACTTGCTAAATCCCTTTCCATTGGATTCATAACCCCATCATCATTGATCCTCTAATTGAATTCATCCATGTTTACATGGCCTAAATCAAATTCTCCAATCTCAATATATAGAGTGAAAATATTTGAAGGTGGATGATAGCCCTTGTATTGATATTTCATTTCTTCTAAATCATTCGAAGGTATATCTCATGCATGTACAAATACCACA
Organism: Sequoia sempervirens; assembly: GCA_007258455.2. Classification (NCBI taxonomy): domain Eukaryota; kingdom Viridiplantae; phylum Streptophyta; class Pinopsida; order Cupressales; family Cupressaceae; genus Sequoia; species Sequoia sempervirens. Next base: position 16,246 of record VDFB02033957.1, on the reverse strand, counting down.
TATTAGTCAATATGAATTTCCTATTTCAAAGTCATGACTTGTTTTGAAGAAGTTGTAGATTTTTTTTGGGATTTTCCTTTGGGCTTACCCCTTACCTCATACCATTAACACCTACACTTAAGAGTTCAATTTTCATTTTTCTTATTTCTTCAAGCATTAGGGATTGGTGATTCCCCTTAACCTTTACTTGTAGTGTGAGCTTCCTAAGTTAGGATTCTGTTTGGTCGAGAATTAGGGATCGGGGATCCTGTCTACCTCTTATTCCAATAATGATCTTTCCTTAAACGACATCCCTGATTCATGAAGTCCAAATTCTATTTTGGGGTTCGAAGTTAGGGTTTTCCCTTTACCTAGTGCTTGTGATTTTATTTAGACTTAAGAGGTATGCCCTATCTATGAAGTCCAAAGTATGTTTCAGAGGTCAAGGATCAGAGGTACCTTTTTAGAGTTTTTATGGAGCTTTTAGTATTGGTTAAGCCAAACCTCTACAACCCAAAACTTGATTAATATTTCATTTCCACTTGACTTGAACTTTTGGAAAGATTTTTCCAAAGGTATGCTCATCAATATTATCACTTGAATGAAGGAAATTAATCATGATTCCATACATCAGAGCTCAAGGTTTCATCATACTTCCTACCTCAATAAGGAAGCGTGCAAAGGGTACATCCAACAATTGAAGTCCAAAAATGCACCTTCAAAACAAAGATTTTTGCTAAGTCTTAGTATGCATAATTGAGGGTCAGAGATCGGGGATACCTCTTACACTTTCACCTCTATAAGAAAGATGGTAAGAGGTATGATTGATGACTAAAACTCAAAGATCACAATTTCAGTAAGTCATAGGATTGATTCTTTGGAAGTTGGGGTACGGGTTTTAATCTATTTATTTGCTACTTTCATTAGGAACTAAACTTTGACTTAGAGGGAGGATCAGGGGTCAAAAATCAGAGTTTCATCATATGTAATGTTGATTCTTTTATGTAGTGGGTAAGAAGAACCTATGATACCCAAAGCCCAAAAGGTTTCAAATCTCAAAACACTAAGGTAAAAAGGAAGAAAACCTCGGTAAACCCAAGGCTCGATGTCTGATGATGACATCAAAAAAACCCTTGAATGGCATGCTAGAAAAGAAAATGATCTAGCAGGGAAAAACAGACAAAAACAATAAGAACAAAAGGAAGAAAAAACAAAACAAACGGAAAAATGAATAGAAGAATGCCAAAGGCCAGATTGAAGAAATAAAACCAAAAAAACCCAGACAAAGTCCCACACATCAAACCAAGGAAGCAACTTCAAATGATTGAAGAGAGGCAAGAATTTCAATTAACCTATAGCAATGTGCAAGAAAATGAAAAGGGGAAAAACACATGAGAAACAACTACCATGCGAAGACAAAAATAAAATGCCCATGAATGCCACACAAGCAACGACGCAAGAAAACAAATGCACAACCAAGAACACCAACCGGTCAACAATAATTTAAAGCAATGAGAATACCTTCAATGGAGACTTCCACTAGGTCCTTAAGCTCTCAAACATAAAAAAATAATCAATGAAGATTAAAATGAAACCCAAAATTGGCTTAATAACCTCCAAAACAACTCTCATTAATGGAATGTTAAATCACATTCAATGTGCAATTAAATTGATGTCAGAGCATTAAGTGTCAAATTATTCACAAGATGCATGTGGAAAATGAGGCACCACCATCAGGAGTCAGGGTTAGGTACACTAGGTACACTAAACAAAAGGTACCTTGAAGTCCAATGAGATGAGAAAAATAGTGAAAATTGAAGAAAAAGGATCAGGGTCAAGCTTGACAAGGAAGTTATCCCCCTCCCTAGAAGTCCGACATCCTGAACCCTAAAGGAAAAAAAAAGAAAGAAGAAAACAAAGGAAAGGAAAGAAAGAAAAGGAGGAAATGAAAATGATGGCATACACAAAGAAAGAAAGAAGGGGGGTCCCCGGTTTTGTCGAAGAAAAAATTGGGTGTGAGTGTGAAGGCACAAAAGTTACATGAGTTGGCACTCTTTGAGGAGAATCATATAACTACTCTCAATAACCTTAAATTATACTAGCATATAGTATTCCGTGGATATAAAAAACACATCCATACTAGAGAGTGAGAGGTTGGAGACCATATTCTTAACTAAAATTAGAACATGTCTCAAGTTAGAAAGAAGAAAGGGAAGTTTTAGACAAAATGGTTGGGTCCCTATGTTATCATTGGTGAAATAAGATTAGAATCATAAAAGCTAGATACTCTTGAATTCCATGAACTAGATGATCGTACAAACATTATCCATCTCAAATGATTCTATACTTAAATCATTAGCACTAGTATAAAAATTAAAAACACAAAAAAATATAAAATAAACAAAAAACCAAAATTTAAAAAAAAAAACAAAGAGAATTAAATTTATACAATGGTGAGAACCAATCCTTATGGTGACTTGGACAAGTACCTTGATGAAAACCTAAAAATAGGCATCATTTTTCATAGGTACCCACTCTAGTCTATGAGCATGCATCACTCTATTTCATCTCATCCATCCCTTCGTCCTTTTTTCCTTAGATCATTCATTCAAGTTTTCTTTTTTCATCTTTTCCAACCCTCATCCCACACATTTTTTATCCTTTCCACATACATTAACTCCTTATTTAATTCTTCTTTATTAGATTGCTCAATTACAACACTTCATCCCATTTTCATCTACCCACATCCTCATTTACCCCCATCCATTCAAGTACCTTCCTCAATCTCTTCCATTCTATTTTTATCCTTACTTGCTCCACACCCTTTCCTATATTTTATTCTCAAATATGGGTATCCCCTTGCTAATATTTCATAGGGAATGGTTATCATATAATATATTCCCATTGGAGCATGACCTTATCACCTCCATCTGTTATCATACCACATCCCTCTACATCTCTCACGCCTTGATCCAATCCTTGTTCAATATTCTCACCATCCTACTCTTCATCCCCTAATCCTTCTATCCTACTCACAATTCCATAACCCTTGGCTTCAACATTTGATTGGATACCACCTTTTATTTTCTGTATGATTTTATTAATTATATACATGTGTTTATGTTCAAGTGTTTGTTTTATGTCTATGTTCCTAGTGCTCCACAAATCACACCATCATAGTCACCTTCATCCTTTATATGATGGCATGCCATGAAAACATTTATTTTGGATTAATATGTTATTTTTAGCTTCTTTAACTTCGTGTGTTAGTTTATGTTTCCTATATTCCTAGTGCTCCATCCATCATGCCATCATGGTTTCCTCAATCTTCATATAATTTTGTAACTCAACAATGTGATTTTTGGATCACTATGCTAGGCATAGCTTGTTTGTTTTTATGTTAGTCCATATGCACATGGTACATCGTCATCATGATCTATTATATCATGACATATAATGAAAGTGATATAATAAGTAATAGATTTCTCTTTGCATGTGAAGTAACTTTGACAATATTTATCCTTTATCACTTTTTACCATTTCCCATCTTACTTTTATTCATCCATACTCTTTCCATCAAATCATGTGTCATTATAGCTGCATTACATCCTTGTGAGATATCATCATCAATCATGTAACCCAATGCAACCTAGAATCCTCTCATCCAATAATCCAAGTGACATAAATCAATTTCCAATCCTCATCCAAAATTCCCATCTCATATGGATAGAAGTACCTAAGTATAGAAATAAAACACATAATAAAGATAATAAACAAAAAAATAATGGTAATTTTAGGGTTAACAGAATGGGTCGCTACATTTTTATCATCCTTTATCTTTTCAAGAGACCTTCTAGGCTCCATTTCACCTAAAATATCTCTTGAGGGGGCATCACTTCCATAAATTCTATCATCATCCTCAAGTGATTGGGGCAAGCTACCATCGAAGATTCATCCCATCCTACTTTTTCTTCTTCTTTGGAATATCATTTAGTCATAATATTATATCAAAGGGGGGAAAAATGTAAGCATCTAATATTTACCTAGTACACCCTTGCCCCAAATTGACTAAATAATTACTTCAATGGTCAATATCCCCTTCACCTGATGTCCTTTATCTAATTAAATAATCATATTATTAATTTATCCTATTTCTATATCATGTAATAAATAATTTTATTATTATATACATCTATTTTCCACCTCAAACATGGGTAAATTAATAAAATTTTATTAATTAATTAGTCACTTTTTCATATCACATAATTAAATAATTTATTATTATATACACCTATTTTCCACCTCAAACATGGATAAAATAATTAAATATTATTTTTGTTTAATCGTGGCCATATTCTCTCCACCAACTTCCAAGAATAAAAGAGTCCTAATTACACTTATGCCCCACATTTCTCATGGTTGTAACTACTTACTATTTTTGGTAGGACCATTCTAGCCTTTTATGTACCAACAACCTCTATCATAGCCCTCCATTTTCTCGGCAATCCTAGAAAATTCCTCTCATTTAGATCATCCACCATTGGTATTTTCATAATATATCCATGGTCCATTTCCTCTCCAAAAAATATTTAAATTGAGGCATACTTTGATCCATTTCATCCATTTATCTTTTCTAACTATATGCTGTCAAAATAGGTATCTTCTATGTAGGAGCATCCAAATTCCAACCATCATTCAAGAAAAACAAATTCACACTAGGGCTCATAGATTTTTTTTTTTTTGAATACTTATAAACTAAAAGAGGGGTAAAAATTTATTGAATTCAAGAAAGAGTAATACAAAGTAAGGGCATTACACCTCCCTGTCTATCCCACTAATTGGTCTAATTTTTGGGACAAATATGGGGGTAATTGACCCCTTTCCACAATATTCCAATATTGCAAGTGATCAGAAGCCCATTTAGCCAAACAATCTGTAACCCCATTCCATTCTCTAGGAATATGACAGAACAAAACAGAATCCAAGGAAGCACACAAATTAAGAATTTGTTTTATAATGACAGGAAGATGCCAACTGACATCCTCTAATTGTTGCCTCTTCAAAAAATTCAACACCACCTGAGAATCAGATTCACAAATGATCCATCTCCACCCAAGAGCACAACCACGCTCCACATCACATAAAATGGCAAGAGCCTCCATGACATTGTTAGTATACTAACCCTTATAAATAGAAAAGATAAACTCCATAGTACCAGAAATAGTCCTCCCAACACCTCCAATACTAGCATGACCAGGATTTCCATGAGAAGAACCACTTGTGTTTATTTTCAACACACCCCGAGGAGGAGGACACCAACACCCCTCCCTATTGATCTTCCGAAGAGGATGTTGACATCTAATTCTCATGATATGACCAACACTCTAAGCAACACCCCTCTGAAGAGGAAGATTGAGATGAGTGCAACATGCAACCTCTCCTGGATCCAAACCCTCAGCCAAGTCACATTTAGCCAAAATAGTTTCTCCCAGAAGAATCTTCCACCACAAATGTTGGACATCTAGCTTCACATCTTGAAAAATCCTACGATTCCTCTCCAACCAAATATGCCAAATAATAAAAGTCAGTCCAAGAGCCCAAGTAACTTGAAGAAAATAAGTATTAATAAGGGCCTTCCCGCACCAGGCAAAGAACTCCGCCAAAGAAGAGACATTCCAGCAAGCTTGGTTGCACACATCCCACCAAAGGTGCAAAAGCCTCCTAGAAAAGTAACATTGGAAGAAGAGATGAGAAACACTCTCCTCACTTTTACAGCACAAAACACACATTGAGGGACCCTAGAACCCTCTCTTACACAAGTTATCCCAAGTAAGACACCGATTCTGGACCACCAACTACATAAAAAAATCGCATTTGGGCCAAGAAAATTTGTTCCAAACTTGCTTCCACAAAGGAAACTCAATGTCCCCAAACACCTTCCTAACCAACTCCCCATAACCCAATGAAATAGAGTACTTACCAAATAAATCAACACCAACCATAAAACTAAGATTATATTCCATTATTTATTTACCTATCTCTATTTTTAAAATTCTTGTACATATTATGTCAATTTGTGCAAGTAAGATCTTTTGAATATGTCATTCTACATCAAAAGGAGTAACGATCTTGTGAATTGAACACCAGTTGCTAATATTAGATGATTTGCATTGGTCATTTTGTGGATACTACTTATTTTTTGGATAGAATTTAGATCCATAGTTTGGAATTATACTAGGAGGCCTTAAATTGGGCTTTATATTAAGACTTAAAATCTTTATCCTTTGTCTTGAATTTGGCCTTTTATTGAAATTTGCAAGAAAATATTGGTTTCTCTAATTGATAAGATTTATAAGAAACCCATATATTATTAAACATGATGTCTTGATCCTAACCTATGATTTGAAATATATTTGTGTATTCTTGCACTTATTGATCTCAACCTTGGCATGATAGAGAGAGACTAATATATTGATCATTATTGTTTGTAATATGACATTAGGTTTCTTTGAGGGATATTATGAAACCATTCCTTGTATCTACAAGAGTTTCTATTTCATCCTTGGTGTTAATTAGCAGTTATTAAAAAATTTATCCATTGAGAGAGACACTTTATGAGAGAAAATATAATCTTCTCTTAGTCTAATTGTGTTGCCAAAAAGTGTATACTCTGCTTGATATGAGAATAATTGATAAAAATTTGGATTTAATGAGGCCTTGATTTAGTGTTGTGAGGTATTTTACACATCCACACTAGGTCTTGAACCCTTGAAAATTGAATAAAATACATTTATTGATGTCTTGCAAGAGTGTTGTAAGGTGTTGTAATATATCTTCACACTTTTCTAGGACCATAATGTTATAATTCACCTAGATAACCTTACCAAGACATATTTCAAAGTGTTGAAAGCCTTGTAACAAACTTTCACACTTTCCTAGACTTGTCATTAATATTTACACCTTTCTTATGCTTTAAATGGGCCCTTTATGCACTTACAACCCTTAATTAAGTGTTTTGTCGAAGAAGAACCCGAAAAACAACATTTAATACATCTTAATCTCCAACATCCACTCAAAATTTCCCAGGTGGACTAAGTCGCCACCTTGGGTGACTTAGTCCCATTTGGTACAAAAATCAAAATTAATTCAAATTTCTTTTGGATTTTTATTCTTTAAGACCTTATGTCAGCCTATGATGAGGTATCATTAGGTTACTAAGGCACAAGAGTGTATAAATAAGTGTTTTTCCTCTCAGTTTTGGATCTCCTAATCTCCTACAATCTCCTAACTCATCTTAAGTCATAACTCATCACTCATCATGTTCTCAAGTCAAGCAAGCTAAGGTTTTATCATTGCTAGTCATCAAGATAGCTTCCTAAGACATTCAAGGGAAGATTCTTCATGTTTTGTTGTAGAAAATCAAGATCAAACATCATGGCAAGGTAATAAACTCCATTATTGCATGTTTCATTTCATTCTTTCATCATTTTGGTTTAATTACCTAAAAGGGGTTTGACCAAGGAAAACCCCCATGCCCTAACACTCAACATTTCTCTCTCTTGTCTTGTGTGTGTTTGCATATTTAGGACTCTTGGAGGCTTGGAAATAATTGGAGATCAAGTTGAAAGGTTGCTCAAGTCTTATCTTCATTCAAAAAGTCAAAATATCACCTAAAAGTCACTTGTAGGCCCAAAAATAAAAGTTTCAGAAGCAGACAACTGTAGGAAACCGAAGTGTAGACCTAGGGCATCCGTTTTCACTGAACTAAGTTTTCAAAGATTCAGAAGTGGAATAAGTCACCACCTTGGGTGGCTAAGTCCCACTGAACCTTATTTTCAATGATTTTTGTAGATCCGGATACCCATTTGGCCGAAATGGGTTTCTGAGCAGTTTTTTTGAAACTGTGACTAAGTCGCCTGGACTGGCCTAAGTGTCCTAGTTGACTTCTACATTAGTTTTATTAGGATTATAGACTTTCATGCCATCCTTTTTCAGTCTCTAGGTGCACACATTTTGTTTCATAAATTTCTATTTAGTTTTGTTTGCATTTCTAGGTCATTTATTACATGTTTGCATATCACAATGTGTTTTCCAACAAGTTGCACTTCTTAGGTTTTAAATAAATAATTCATTTCTCTTATCAATTTATTGCACTTATGACATTACACTTAGACACATTTCATCCCTCATTACATTAATCTTGAGTGTAGACATTAGCATTTTGGCCCATCTCTCTCCTTTTAGGTGAAAAACCCTAGAAGAGTTAGAGAGCATTTGGTTTGCCCAAATCATTGTTTACATTTTGGTGAACCTAATTTTACAATACCTTCTTTTCTATTTCGGAGTCCTTCATAATCCTAGATCTAGCTCATATTAGCCTTGCATTAATATTTTCATTGTTTAAACTTGCATCTAGGGCTTCAAATTTTTGCATTAGTGAAAGAGCATATAGGTTGCATTTTTGCATCTCCAATAATTGTATATCATTGAAAAACTATATTTTCATGTTTTTTCTACATCATACAATACATAAATCACCAAAATCCATTGGAAATTCTTGAAAATTCTAAAAAAATCTCTTATTGGGACTAGGTCACCAATCTGGGCGACTTAGTCCCTGTCATGATTTTTCACTGTCTGTTACAACATCAGAAACCTCATTTTTGTGCTTCCTAAGCCTCCTAGTATCATATAATATAAGTCTGGAAAGTTTTTGGATCTTGTTTTTTATGTATCTAGCTCAAAAACATTAATCTAGAATAGTAATTTTTGAAATCATCTCAATTGCAAGCATCAATAGATCTAAATGCTCACAATTCTAAAATTTTGCATAACATTGATAAAAGTACTTTTCACTTTTACATATAAAACATTTCTATTCATAAAACTTTTCATAAGTTTGATAAAGGTTCTTTTCATTCTTGCATATACATTGCTTACATTCTTAAGGTGTTGCATACATTGGATAAGAAAGCTTTGTATCTTTGCATATACATTGTTCATATTGCTGAAACATTGCGTGAAATGGTTACATGTGATTTTCATTCTTATTCAAACAATCATAGTACCTTACATATGTAGACATGTTAAGAAACATTTCCTATCCCCTCCCTATGAGAGTGTTTTAGTGAAAGTGACTACAACTTGGGCCATTCCTAACGATCATAGTTTTTCTTCTCATAATATCTTTCCTCTTGGTGACAAAGATATTTTAGCAGAAGAATCAATTAATGAGAGTTTTGAGAATCCTAGTTGTTTCTCTCCTTTTACCTCTCTTATTGGACAAAACATTCACAACCAACATAACACAATCTTAGATGATCGTGGCATTACAATTTATTTTTCTCCTAGTATCTCTCCTTGTTATGAAGACGATACTTTGATGTTAGAAAACCTATTTTGTGAAGATCGTGAGAATCTTAGGTTTCCCCCTTCACCTCACAAAATTCTTCTTAAACAATACAATACAACCATAGGTAATCATGACACTAACATTTGTCCTTCTCCTAGTATCTCTCATAGTTGTGAAGAAGATACTTTGTTGTTAGAAAACACAATCGATGACAATCATGAATATCTTAGTTGTCCCCCTTCACCTAGAGAAACCTTTATTAAGCACAACAATTCCACCATTGATCATTCCCCTACTTGTGATGAAGTCCTTTTATAAGAACCAACCTTTGAATGTCAAGAACATTTGGCTTGTCATTCTCCTAAAAACTCTCCTCCTAGGGAGAATATCATAGTGCATGAAAATGAAAACAATAGCAATGTGTCTTCCTTAGATAAAAAGGTGACTTTAGATTTCCCTTCATTAGAGATACATCAAACTAAGATAACTAAGGTTATGAATGCGCAAGTGTCCATTAGATCCCCCTCGATCAATGGACCTCATAGATACCCCATGGGACATCCTACGAACCCTCTAATCCTCTACCAACCTTCACACAAACAACCAACTCAGCAACAACCTGAACTCATCCTTTACCCACCATCACCTAAACCTAATTTTTCCCTTTACCCACCTAATCATGATGTTTTCGCTCACACACACTACACTAGAAACAATCTGTCCCCAAATCAACCAACCCTGACTTCCTTACCTTTGTCTAATTTTCCTCCTCCTCCTCAATTAAGGCAGTATGATCTCGTTGAACAACTTAAGAATACTACTGCCAAGATATCCCTTTGGGACCTTCTTCAAAATTCACCCACCTATCACACTATGCTTCAAACGGCCTTACAACAAGTTCATATCCCTTCTAATGCGATACCAAATGACATAGCAGCTATAATTCAAGGACTGACTACTGATGTTGTTTTTCGCAAAACTGGACTCCCCCCTTTGGAAGTGCAAAAATAAAATGAAGCTTCCAGAATCCTATCTCAAAACAATACAATAGGGATAAAGTGAACCCTTGTTGACAATGGCTCTGCACTTAATGTGTGTAGCGTAAACCTCTTGGATAGGCTTTGTGTGGATAAATCAAAAATTCAACCCAATTCTTTATCTATTAAGGGCTTTGACAATGAAGAAAAGAAACCGCTTGGTGTGATCACTTTACCTATTACAGTTGGAGTGGTTACATTGCAAACACTGATCCATGTCATGCCTCATAATCTTTCATCTAATCTTCTTTTGGGATGACCATGGATTCATGAGATGAATGCAGTACCTTCAAATCTTCATTGAAAAATGAAATACATTCACAACAACAAAGTGCACATCCTTGAAGCTGACCCTAATCCCAATAGTTGTTTGAACATTGAGAAAAACAACGTGAATAACTTGAACACCTTAACACCAACCACACAAGTGGAACCTTTGCAACAAAAAAATAACCAACAACAATTAGATGATGATTGGGGTTCCTTATACTTTACACCACCACACATGGATGACCCTTCAAAAGCATCCACCTCAACTACTTTAGACAAAAACATAACCAAATACACAACAACCTTTGATGAACACAACAACGAACAACCACCCGATTCAAAAGCAATGAAAAAGCTTTATGGAAAAGGTTATGAACTTATGGCACAACTTGGATATAGTGGAAAAGGATGTGGTTCTCATGAACAAGGAATCCACAACCCTATATATCCTATCACACAACAAACAACACATGGTCTTGGTTATTATCCTTTGATAGAAATCGCCAAGCCTTCACACAACATCAAACAAACAACAAACCCTTCACTTAATGTCAATGCCATCTCACAAAACACTACTAAATTGAATTCATTAGATTTTACACCCTCCTATAAAGGAGAGCCCAAAATCTCACAATCTCAACAACCTTGCATAGATATGACATCTTGTACATCTAAGCAAGAGGTATCTTTGATGCAAACTACAAGACCACCTTCTCCCATTGATTAAGAGGGTATCTTTTCAAGACTCCTCCAAGATCACTTGATCACCCTTCCTCCAAGAACTCAAAAAAAAATCTATTACAAGACTTCATTTTGTGCCTATCACAGAGTTCATGGTCATTCCACTAATGAATGTAAGGATTTGAGTGGTAAAATTCAACATTTTCAGGAGTTTGGTATTCTTCCTCATATGAGGGCACCTAATTCCTCTACTTGAAACTAATTTTCACTCTAAGCATGCATTTCATTAATAATTTTGGCTCACCTTTTTCCTACACTACGTGGGGGCAAGGGATTATGTAGCCTTTTCCTTGTATGTCACTTGCCATTGCCTCTTTTGACTAGTCGTTAAACTTTCATGAACATATAACAACAATCTTGGGATGTGGATGACATGCCTTAAGTTGGCTCGCATGTGACATAATTCCATTTTTTATGACATAGCTTATTGGAAACATATGACTTGGCATATGGCTTTCCACATAAGCTCCCATGTCCTCTTCTTCTACTTTAAAGCAATTGCTCACAATTATTGGTGTTCACAACTGCCTTAAAGTGGGGGCATACATCGACACTCATATTTCATTGTGTGATTTCTTTCTTCTTGTGATGTGTCCTTTTCTTAGTGGAGTCATTGGGATTGATTCCCTCCAAGAGCATGATATTTCTTTGACTTGTCCTCCCTTGGAGATGTTAAGCACAATGTTCCCTAAGATAAGACCTTGCATGAACTAAGAAAAATCCCTTTGAACAATATTTGCACTACCTTGCATTAACAATATCTATGAGTGTCAAGCATACATAGTTTTACTTACTTCATAGAGCTCAAAAATCATTTTCCTTTGTGGCGCCTTGTTAAAGTTATCAGGAGGTATAACTTTGATATGGTTGAGCGGGAATCCCACTCAGTGGCTTTACTTTCCCCATAACCACCTATGTGTTTATGAGTGCATTCCAACTAGCGTATGTATCTCCCCTTTTGGGATCTCTCACCCCATGGACAACCAGAAGTTTCTTGACCCCAAAGTGAGTATACTTTGGCCTTCTCACCTGACAGACAACCAAGAAGTTCCATTAGCCCAGAGTGAGTACACATTTTCAAATAAACAAGCCTAGATCTAATCCACAATGTGTTGGATAGATGGTCAAAGCTTGATCCACCCCATTTTCATTTCCTTTAGTTCTTTCCATTGTATGATCATGTATCTTCTCTTGCTGCAAATTACTCACCTTGTATATGTCCTTTCATGCTTATGTTGGCTTGACTTAGGATCTTGGATCTTGGGGGCTTGCACGACCTTCTTTGATCCTTTTCATTCTTTTTCATATGCATTGGTATAATTGGACTCCGCTTGAATGGCTACTTTAGTGAGAGTTTGAAGCAAGTTCATCCTCTCACTAAAGTGGGGGCTTAATGTGTTGCCAAAAACTCTATACTTCACTTGATATGAGAATAATTGATGAAAATTTGGATTTAATGAGGCCTTAATTTGGTGTTGTGAGGTGTTTTACACATCCACACTAGGTCTTGAACCCTTGCAAATTGAATAAAATACATTTATTGATGACTTGCAAGAGTGTTGTAATATATCTTTACACTTTTCTAGGACCATAATGTTATAATTCACCTAAATAACCTTACCAAGACCTATTTCAAAGTGTTGTAAAGTCTTGTAACAAAATTTCACACTTTCCTAGACTTGTCATCAATATTTACACCTTTCTTATGCTTTAAATGGGCCCTTTATGCACTTACAGACCTTAATTAAGTGTTTTGTTGAAGAAGAACCCGATAAAAAACATTTAATACATCTTAATCTCTGACATCCACTCAGAATTTCCTAGGTGGACTAAGTCCCATTTGGCACAAAAATAAAAATTAATTCAAGTTTCTTTCGGGTTTTTATTCTTTAAGACCTTATGTCGGCCTATGATGAGGTATCATCGGGTTTCTAAGGCACAAGAGTGTATAAATAAGTGTTTTTCCTCTCATTTTTGGATCTAATCTCCTACAATCTCCTAACTCATCTTAAGTCATAACTCATCACTCATCATGTTCTCAATTCAAGCAAGCTAAGGTTTTATCATTGCAAGTCATCAAGATAGCTTCCTAAGACATTCAAGGGCAGATTCTTCATGTTTTGTTGTAGAAAATCAAGACCAAATATTATGGAAAGGTAATCAACTCCATTATTGCATGTTTTGTTTCATTCTTTCATCATTTTGGTTTAATTACCTAAAAGGGGTTTGACCAAGGAAAACCCCCATGCCCTAACACTCAACATTTCTCTCTCTTGTCTTATGTGTGTTTGCAAATTTAAGACTCTTGGAGGCTTGGAAATCATTGGAGATCAAGGTGCAAGGTTGCTCAAGTCTTCTCTTCATTCAACAAGTCAAAATATCACCTAAAAGTCACTTGTAGGCCCAAAAATCAGAGTTTCAAAAGCGGACACCTATAGGAAACTGAAGTGCAGACCTAGGGCATCTGTTTCCACTTCTGAATTTTCAAAGATTCAAAAGTGGATTAAGTTGCCACCTTGGGAAAATTAGTCCCACTGAATCTGATTTTCAGTGATTTTTGTAGATCCGGGTACCCATTTGTCCAAAACGGGTTTTTGAGCAATTTTTTCTAAAACTCGAACTAAGTCACCCAAACTGGCCTAAGTGTCCCAGTTGACTTCTATATCAGTTTTATCAAGATTTCATACTTTCATTCCATCCATTTTCATTCTCCAAGTGCACACATTCTATTTCATAACTTTCTATTTAGTTTTGTTTGCATTTCTAGGTCATTTATTACATGTTTGCATATCACAATGTGTTTCCCAAAAATTTGCACTTCGTAGGTTTTAAATCAATAATTCATTTCTCTTATCAGTTTACTGCACTTAGGAAATTACATTTAGACACATTTCATCCCTCATTACATTAATCTTGAGTGTAGACATTAGTATTTTGGCCCATCTCTCTCCTTTTAGGTGAAAAACCCTAGAAGAGTTAGAGAGCATTTGATTTGCCAAAATCATTGTTTACACTAATTAAATACAAAGTATGAATAGATTAGATTAAGCTAGTTATCTAGAAAATCCATATTTATTTTTCCTTTAAACATCGAGAGGAATAAATTTATTCCTAAATTCATATATTTAAAACTCACATGAGTAGGTATACAATAAAGGAAATAGTTCATATAAAACTACAATAGGTCACTCATAAATGATATAAAGTTTGATTTTACTATGATACCACTAATTCAAGGCTTGAGGAAGAATTTGGTGCAACCCAATTGAAGATATTTAATTAGATTATGTATGTAAATGGTTTTCTCACTTATTGAATTTGAATTTGTAAAGTATATATGAATGAGGAAATTAGAGAGAACATTTGATGACATGTAGAATTAAAACAATAAAGTTGAATCTTGCTAGTTTCATACATTATTTATATGACCATATGTTTGATGCCTATCCTTATTTTAACTAAAATAATGGTTATGTTCATGAATATACAAAGGGGAAGATAATTTTTTTGATATTATAAACATGGAAAAGAAGGGTCCTAGTCCCTTACAAAGATGAAACTACCAAGAGAGACATAATTTTTTTGATATTATAAACATGGAAAAGAAGGGTCCTAGTCCCTTACAAAGATGAAACTACCAAGAGAGACTAGTAGCCAAAGAAAATAGCCAGCTTAACCAAGAACCAAATAAAAGGAGAAACAACCTTACATCATAGTATCAAAACCTTTTAACACTACAATAGTCTTAATAGTAATCAAATGGATCATAGAATTTCTAGAAAAATTAATAAACATGATAAAATAATAAAATAACAACCAAGTGACAACAAAAAATCCTTAGCCTTTACACCCCACAATGAGTAGTACTATTTTCCTAGTGATTCCATAAGGTGTTTATCTCCTTCTCTCAAGGAGAGTGCCACAATGATCAACCCTTGCATCATCCTATTTTTATTTCTTTTTTTGTTGGTCATGGTGTTGTCCTACATTATTTTACTTTTTTTAAGCTTATCCTAAAGAATCACCACACCAATAATAGAATGTTGTATCATATTTTTCATTATATTAACCATCATTAAAATAAAATCCTCAATTTTATTTATAATATTATAAATATCATCCAAATTATGTTTAATTTCATTTCATTAGACAATATAGTTGGCACAAGTATGGTTTGTGGTGACTTCAACTTTCTCCTCAAATTCTTTCATCTTTGTAGAAGGGTTAGCAAGAACATTATCATGCTCCTTAAAATTATCATGGAGTATATCCTCACCCTTAGAGGCCTCATAATTACTGTCAAGAATAGAGTCTTCAAGAGGAGAGTCAATAAAAAAACCTCATTTGATAGGTCATCATCAAAGGTGTTAGAATTAAACATAGGAATAAAATTAGAGTTAGTGTTAATCTATTCAAACACCTTTGAGTTTTTTTTCACCCCTCCTTCCAATTTATGATTCAAAACAAGAGCCTTCTTATCCTCCCTTCTCATGTTGGTGTCATTTGTACTACTAGTGTTAGTGAGTCTCACAAACCATTTTCCACCCTTAATGGATTTCAAATATTTGTTCTTATCTAGATGGTTAATTTGATTCATATAAGGGACAAAGGAAGCATAAAGAAAAAATATTAGCCTCCACATATTTTATTTTTTATTTTATTATGTTTGGACACTTCATCCTTAGAAAGGAGTTCCTTAGTCTAGTCAACCTTGTCCCATTTCAAATATACCAAGATGTTCTCAAGGGTTCAATGGTGACAAGAATTTTTAGGGGGAAGGTGAAGTGTTGGTTGGGACCAAACCATTTCTTATCCACCTCACAGTAATCCACAAGTGATAACCACAAAATTTGAGTTTAAAATTATG